>QGSO01000155.1:1072472-1229695 GCA_011037825.1 Carya cathayensis
TTCGTGATATTATTATTGGTTTTAGATGAAAAAATAGTTAATAAGCATAAATTCGAGTTGTGATTTTTCATTAATTAATACCATGTTTATGCTTAATTTTATAACTATGATTTAATTGAAAAATATTTCCTCACATATATAATATATTTTTAATAATCTATTTTTCCTTTTAATTTATTTCGAGTGTTATTTTTTTCAATTCAAATAAAATTCACGAGATCCGGTTCTGAGCCACGGCGCATGCTATATGAGTTTTTCAAAGCGGTGGATTTGGGCAGCCGAAAATGTTGAAAGAATTGTCAGTAAAGAAAAAAAAAATCATGGAGCACGTCGAATGAAGAAAAAAGCTGCTATTTTACGGAACGTTTTTGTTCCATCGGCAATTGTTATTTTTTTATCCTTTGGGGTAAATTCTTACCAAAAGAGGAGCCGAACCGGAGGATTACTTCAAGTCCGTTTTAGCTGCACCAAGTTCACACTCCCACCAACCGTCCGAGAGTAAGCAATAATAAAATAAATTTGGTGGAATAAATTCAGGCACCTGGGACTGGACGTATACGGAAAAGGGAGACCAGCACCAACTTGAGGACGTATGCTGGCTTGCATGTTTCTAGCTGGACGTAAAAGAGATTGATTCGGAGAGTGAAACGTGGAGATTAAAGAAAAGAGAGAGAGACGTGCAGAAATTGAAAAAGGAAGTGCTGAAAGTTGAAAAGGAAACATGCAAAGTCTCCCACGGCTGTAAACCAAATCAGCACATGCAGTTGAAAGCCATGCACAACTCACAGCAGCAGAAAATGAAGAAGCAAAACGTGGAAAGCAAAGCAGCAGCTCACGTCTCACAAGCAGAAAACTTGGACCCACGGCAGAAAAAGAAAACAGCAGCTCACTTGCACATGCATGAAAGTAACACTCGGCACATGCAGAAAAATGATGCAGCAGAAATTCAACTCACGGCTACACATGCAGATTCACGGCTACACAGCTACACATGCAGCAGCATCAATCACGGCAAACCAAACCTCAATGCACAAGTCTCTCACGGCACCTCAACACACAAAGCTGCAACCCATGACAGCAAACCAATACATGCATCATTCGGACAGCAGCAGAAAAACGTGCAGGAAATCCATGGACAATTCAAACCGAACACATGACTCGGCAGCTCACACAGAAAATAGAAAAGAAAGAACACATGCATTAAAACGTGATTGATGCAAAGTTGGAACTCACGGAAAAAGACAGCACGCAAGCATCACGGAGTGATCTACGGGGAAGCATTTTTTTCGGTTATAAAAAGAGATAGCTGGACGGAGAGTAAAAGGGGGGGACTTCCCCTCCTGGCTGGAGTGAGACTTGGCTGGGAGGTGGAAGGGAACCAGGGGGTTACGTGGTGGAGAGGAGTAGATAGGAGGGTTTTGAACGAAAAGGAGAGCTTACGTTCAGAGTGGACACGGGGGGAGCGGGGCTTACGCAAGAACTGAAGTGAGGAAAAGAAACGGAGGAGTTTACGTTCGGGTGGCCTAAACGTTCGGAGATAAAACTGGAAAAAAAGGAAAGTGAAGAGTGGACGTAGAGAAAAATACAGAGAGCTGCACGTTCGGAGAGGAACTGAAAAAAAAAATAAAGAAGGAAGTTTACGTTGAGCACGGGACGGTTTCAGAGAGGAACTTGAGAGGTAGAGAGTTTACGTTCAGGGGGCTTCCGCTAGCCTTGGACGGACAGAAATAGATTGGACGTGGAAAGGTGCTGAGTTTTGACTGGTTTGCAGTTTGGTATAGCTGGAGACGCTGGGCTGAGAAGGAGGACATTTACGGAGAAGCTGGAAGGAGTTTCAAGCTGCAGTGGTAGACGCCGAACGGAGTTTACGGAACGGAGGGGAGTTCTTTTCGGCTCAAGTTTCTTTTCATTATTATTTTATGATATATGTTGTTTTCATTGTTTGCTTGTGTTTTATTTTAGTTTTATCATGGATAATGTTTATTTAATTTCTATAGCATTTGTAATAAATATGTTTGGCTAAATTTTCATACTAAGGTTAGAGGTGAAATTTAATGCTTTGAAAATTATTTTCGGATCGACAACAAATTTATTTTGTGAGCTTGATCGATTGAATGATTTTATTATTGGATATTTTGGTTATCTATATATTTTTCTTGATTTATTGTGATTTCCGAATACAGTGAATGCTTGAGAAATCCCTGTGATAGTCAAAAGAGTTTTGTAAGTGTTTTAATCATCGATCGCTCATGCTCAATCATTAGTAATTACTTTCTTGATCTTAAATGCTAAATCTTCCAATTAAATGGAATCATTATTCTAGTTTAATTGAAGTAATTCGATCGGAAACAATATTTTAAATTATTAAACGGATCCTCGAAACCTTAGTCTTTTTCCATATCAATACATTTTATTATTTTAGTTTTATTTTGTTACATCAAAAATCATCATTTCAATAACCTCATTTTATTTTCAATCGTGCATCTCTTTTCGTATTTTATTTTCATTTGTTTGAGAGAATTTTTCACATAAGTCAATCCCTGTGGATTCGATCCTGTAAGGTACTACAACACCTGTATACTTGCAGGTAAAACTGCACTAAATTTTGGTTCATTCATTTGAGTTAAGGTTTAGGCGCAACAAGTTTTTGGCGCCGTTGCCGGGGATTGCAACGTGTGAAATTTTTTCTAAAAAAAAAAAAAGAAAAAAAAATATTTTAGTAATCTTTTGCTAATTTTCTCGTATTCTCTTTTTGCAAGTACGATTTTTTTTTATTTCGACGAAAAATGGATCAAGAAATAGTGCTTTCATATTCATATCATTTGGTAATTTCATTCCAAATTTTCTATTTTACTTTCTTGCTTGTTTTTATTTCTTTTGTTTTTTGTATCTTCTAACTTTGATAGAAATCTACTCCTCGTGTGCACTCGAGTACCTCATGTGATGTTTTTCCTCTTTACTCTTTCGTTTCAATATATGTTATGCAGTGTTTATCTTGTTTCAATTCATGCCTGCATAACATATGTCGTCGAACATTCATTTGCTGAACATTGAGGACAATGTCAAATTTAGTTGGGGGGAGAGTTTTCTGTTGAAGATGTGTTAGTACCAAAAAAAATAATAATAATAATAAATAAAAAATAAAAAATAAAAAAATAAAAAATAAAAAAAATTTGTGAGGTGTATTGAAACATAAAGGATTAACACACACTTCTGGCATTTTTGTGAAATTTGAGTATCTTAGTGGAGTATTGAGCGGAATTATTTTGTGAAGATTTATTTTCAACCCTAAGCATAGAGCATAACTTATGATGTATCACATTTTGTTGAAGAGTGACTTGAAACACCGGGATGCGATATTTACAGAAATGAGAATTAGTATGATTTATATAGAATGAAGGGCAAGTTTTGAAAGAACATTTTGCACATGCTTACACTTGTAGTGTTCCTCACTAATGTTCATTGATTTAAAATAAGAGAAGTAAACTGCAGGACTACCGAGCCATGCCAAAAAGAAAAGAAAAAAAAATGTGTGAAAAAAAAAAAAAGAAAAAGAAGAAATAAAGGCGGCTTAGTGAACTTTCCTAAGTAAAAAGGGCTAGAAACAGTTACCCAAGACTTTGGGGGTTGAGTGTTCAACCTTTAAAAACAGAGCTGGCGTGAAAACTGCTAGTCCCTTAGGCTTTGAGGTAGTTAGAATCAATAATGATTAATCTTAAGGTTGAAAAATCCTTTGATAAATCATGCTTATTAATGAGGAACACACAGAGGTTTAGCCACACACACATATCTGAGTTCTAAGACATTTGCCCCAATTCTATGTGAACAATTGTTGAGACTTTTCTTGTGGATACAACTCCTGGTGTTGAGTAGTCACGAATCAATTTTTTGTGAGAATTCAGAATTATGCTTGATTGTTTTCGTTTGAATTTCGAGCTTTATGCAATGTTCATCTCAATTAATTTTCACTATTTTGCTCAAGGATTAGCAAAAAGCTAGTTGGGGGGTGTGTTTGAGCTGTAAAATTGCATATTTTAGCTATTTAAAACCAATGTATTTCAATTGCTTCTTGACATTATTATTGGTTTTAGATGGAAAAATAGTTAATAAGCATAAATACGAGTCGTGATTTTTAATTGATTAATATCATGTTTATGCTTAATTTTATAACTATGATTAATTGAAAAATATTTCCTCACATATATAATATAATTTTAATAATCTATTTTCTTTTTAATTTATTTCGAGTGTTATTTTTATTTTTTTCAGTTCAAATAAATTTCTCGAGATCCAGCTCTGACTAAAAGCGCATGCTTTACGAGTCTTTCAAAGTAGAGTTGCTGAAAAAGATAAAATGTTGAGGAGAACGTAAAAGAATTGTCGGTAAGCGATGTGGAGTTTTGAAGGAAGGTCGAAAATAATGGAAATATGTTACGTAAAATCTCGAGTAATTTCGGCAATGAGACACACACTAGTGGAATGAAAAAGTCACGGAAAGTGAAGCTGAAACGTGAAGGAGTTGGACGCATGGGAAGTGTTTTCGTTTCAGACAGGGGCTTTGAGGGGCATTGGGATTGATTTATCTTCAGCAATTTACGGAGAAAGAACTTTACGGAAGGCTGGAAGGAGTATATAAAAAAAATAATAATAATAGAAGAGTTTATGTAAAACAAAGAAGTAGACTGGCTGGGAGAGGGAAGAGGTGGAAGAGAGAGGGTGGGTAGAGAGGGGGGACTTCCCCTCCTAACTGGAGTGAGACTTGGCTGGGAGGTGGAAGGGAAATGGGACGTTTGGAGTTGAGGGGAGTGAAGTGTCGGTCAGATTTTATTTTGCTAAGCTCTATTCTGGTACGTGAGAAACGGTAGAGAGGGGGGGCTTCCCCTCCTAGCTGGAGTGAGACTTGGCTGGGAAGTGGAAAGGAAAGGCTGGAATTAGTTTGATGAAAGGTTACGTGAGTAGAGTAAGTAGGAGGGTTGTGAAAGAAAGGAGAGAAGGGGGTTCGGGGAGTGAAGGAAAGAAAAGAAAAAATACAGAACTGAAAAAATAAAGAGAGAAGGAACGGGGGAGAGAGGAGTGGACTCGTTGATGTGGCCTGGACTCTTGGAGGAAAGTTTACGGAAAGAAAAATATATAGAAGAGAAGAGGAAAGGAGTTGAGAGAAAGTGAAGGAACGCTGGGAGTTATTCGGAGAGGAATGGGTTGAATTTTCAACTCTGTTTTTCAGAGCAAAGAAACAGAGGCTTTCGGGTGAGAGAAGAAAAGATTTCGGACGAGCTGAGACTAGGGAACACTTCACCTGGGAATTATTTTGGAGGTACTGGGATAGAAGAGCAGCTGAGACTTGAACGGATGGGTGTTTTACGTAAAAACAAGAGGAAAAAGAGCTTCACGGCGGGGACTTCGTCTGGCGATTTTTCAGCAACTACGGAACCTTCTGTTGGATGTCAAGGGAGCTGGTTCGACGTGAAGTTGGACGCATCTTGGAGCAAACGGAACGGACACGAAACCGAGAGGGAGTTTTTATTTTATTTTCTTTTATTTTCAGTTTTATGTTATTGTGTGGTTTCATTGTATTTTATTTTAATATTATCATGGAGAATGTTTATTTAATTTTTACAGCATTTGTGATGAACATGGTTGGCTAAATTTTCATACTAAGGTTAGAGGTGAAGTTTAATGATTTGGAAATTGTTTTCGATCGACGATAAATTTATTTTGCGAGTTTGATCGATTGAAGGATTTTATTATTGGATATTTTGATTATCTATATATTTATCTTGATTCATTGTGATTTCCGAATACAGTGAATGCTTGAGGAATCCCTGTGATAGTCAAATAGATTTGTAAATGTTATAATCATCAATCGTCATGCTCAATCATTGTAATTATTTTTCTTGATCTTAAATGCTAAATCCTCCAATTAAACGGAATCATTATTCTAGTTTAATTGAAGTAATTCGATCGGAAACAATATTTTAAATTATTAAACGAATCCTCGAAACCTTAGTCTTTTTCCATATCAACACAGCTTATCATTTCAATCACGTTTTTTTTTAGTATTTTCTTTTCATTTGTTTGAGATAATTTTTCACATAAGTCAATCCATGTGGATTCGATCCTATAAGGTACTACAACACCTGTATACTTGCAGGTAAAACTGCACTAAATTTTGGTTCATTAATTTGAACTAAAATTTAGGCACAACAAATATATGCATAAGGGTTCTTCTATCTGCATAAGAAAGTAAAAGGCAACATAGTCCATATATACTTTTTTGGTTAGCAAGGTAAACCAGCAATAAAAATAATAATAATAGACAAATAACAATACAAATATTTTACAAAACATATTTTAATAATAGAGAATGCGATGAGATATGAGATAAGATGAGAAATGATAAGATATGAGATGAGATGAAATGAGAAGAGAGATGAGAGATAAGATATTAGATGAGATATGAGATATGATATGAGACATGAGATATGAGATATGATATGAGATGAGATGATATGATATGAGAGATGATATATGATATGAGATCAATATGAGATATGATATGAGATGAGATGAGAGATGATATATGAGATGAGATATGAGATGAGATAAGAGTTGAGATGAGATGAGATGATATGAGAGATGAGATATGAGATATGATATGAGATAGAAAATGACATGAGATGTGATATGAGATGAGATAAGATGAGATGAAAGATGAGAGATGAGATATGAGATGAGACATGAGACATGAAGATATAAGATGAGAGATGAGATATGAGATAGGAGAATTCACGACCACAAATTAGAATTTGAAAAAGTAGAGCATGTATTACCACCTGTCCGAGAATCTCATCTCTGCAACATGAAAGATGAATATGTCAATATAACAAGTGAAGTAAGATAAGTTGATAGGGATTCCTCACATCGGCCATAATAATCAGGAGGATAAATACTGTTGCCAACTCCATAATTATTTGAAACATAAAGCCATTTTAACGATCAATCTGATATAGTAAGCATGCCAAGAAAAATGAAATCAATACCAAACATAAAATTCATACCATGAAAGCTGTTTCCATGAAAAGTTGATGGATCATTGTAATTCAAACGCAAGTGAAACCTTATAGGCTCCATGTAAGCCAAAAAGACATTATTACAATCAGAATTATTATGACTCACTAAAGATTATGAAAGACAAGAAATTTATATTTTAAAAAATGATGCCAAAAAGAAAAAGAAAAAACTCACTATCATATAAAATGGCCGCTTCATTCGGTGTCCATTTTCATCATAGAGATAAGGGTCATCAAAGTGCCCTTCAATGGCATGTCTGTCAAATTATCCTTCCAGAGGATATGGTTGCCTCTAGGGTTGTGCATATGACCTGTATATCCGATGGGCCCAATTAAAATGGCTACCCGTATTTTATCGGGTTATTATTTGACAAGGTATTCAACTCGACTAGTTAACGGTTTGCATTTTATTTCAACTCGTCCGTATATAAGCATACTTATCTTCACTTCTGCAACCCTAGCAGCCCAAAGTCATATTCTCTCCTACCTATACGTGACGATTTGGATCGCCATCAACTTCTCGGTCATCGTCTACAACAAGTACATCTTGGATCGCAAACTCTACAATTGACTCTTCCCAATCTCTCTCACCATGATTCACATGGTCTTCTACTCCTCCATGGCTCATCTAATGGCTTGTAACCTTTATCAATGGCCATCATAGAGGTCTTCGTTAATGGAAGACTCCATTAGGTGACTTGGCCACGCAGACTCCACCAAGGGACAAAGATCATCTCATTTGAATTGGAAGACGAGCAATTTCAGGAGGTCCCAAGTACAACTTTAAAGGGGTATGATTATCATCTGGTTATTCTAGGAGGATTTCTTTCTGCTGCAGTTTATTTTATCTATTGCAAATTGGAGATATGGGTAATGAAAAAGTATGATGTGGAGTAGTCTTGGATCAAGAGGTTCAACAAAAGAGGTTACTTGCCTATGGGACTTGAAGAAGAGCCTGCAAACCAATTCTACAAAAATTCAAAGATAATTGAGAAAGGAGAATTGTTTGAGTTCTATGCCTTTCGAAGAATGGCGAGATCTTGTTGGAATACGAAAGCAGATCTCTAGAATCTTATGACCCAGAAAAAGGAGAGTTTAAAGACCTAATGTTTCAGGCAAAGAGAGATATTGACGTTTTCAAATACACCCCCGTGTGGGTTTTTTCGCCGTATCTGAATAGAATCTGTTGTGGTTTTGTTGTTTGGCTCGTGAGAAAATGAAGGAAAATGAATCCTGATGTCAAGAAAAATGAAGCATGATCTATTGTGTTTTTTTTTTTCTTGTTGATAAAAGGTCTGTTGTGGTTTTAGTTGTTTGGCTCATGAGAAAATGAAAGAAAATGTTTCTAACGTTGAGTAAAATAAAAAGAGAAGGGATCCTGTTGTGGTCGGGTCATGCAGGTTCGACCCGCTTTAAAATTAGTCGGGTCAGTCAGATCTAATTTGACTCTGAAATATGCTTGTCCGGGACAGGGTCAAGCCCGAACCGAATCGTTTTAGATTAGGTTGCAGGCCTAGTTGCCTCTTAGAAGGAAAATGCATCCCACAGCCCCTATTAGGGGCACCACGCCTGGGTCTATCAACATACTATATACATTTTGCAAGAAACCGTTATCAAGGGCACCATGCCCAGGTCAATCAACATACTACATACATTTGCAAGAAACCATCATAGATGCATCTAAGATACCTAGAATCCGGAATATGTACCCAAGAAGCCACTCTTAATTCTCTAAGGAAGTACCACTAGTTTTGCTCAGCCGTGGGTCAACCCATTGTTGCCAAGTATTCACTTAACCAACCATACATACATAATAATTATGAAATGCCTACTTTAAGAAGTTACCATATATGCACAACTTCAAATTTCTGAATGAGTGCACAACTTAAAATTTTTCCAAGAGATTATTAATGCAATTATACAAGGAATATAAAACAATGTGAAAACATCAAAAAATAATATGATAACCCTACAACCTACCTTCCTCTCCAACTTGTATAAGCCCACACGATCAACCTTTCCACCACAAGGCACAAACCCTTCTATATAAAGTGTTCAGGGCTCATATATGCACGGAATGAAAGGAAAAGAAGTTGAGGAAAATATTCTTTTTAGATAGAAGCATCACAATGTATGAAGACTAGAAATGTGTACTTTTGAGGTAGTGGAAATAAAAAATATGCGAATTCTTTTGTTAAATCGACAAAAAGCTAAGTACTCAAATATTAGTAAATTTAAAATGAGGTTATAAATGAGATGAAATGAAATATGATATATGTGATGAGATGAGATGAGACATTACATATGAGATGAGATACTGTCATGAGATAAGAGATGACATATGAGATGAGATGAGATATGATATGATATGAGATTAGAGATAAGATATGAGAAATGAAACATGAGACATAAGATATGCGATGAGATGAGAGATGAGATGCAATGCGAGATGAGAGATGCAACGCAATGCGAGATGAAAGATGTAATGCGATGCGATTAGATGAAATATGAGATATGAGATGGAAGATGAGATGGAAACTAAAATATGCGAATTTTTTTGTTAAATCCATGAAAAGCATACTCAAATATTTGAGAAATTAAAATTAGAAAATATATGAGATCAGAGATGAGATGAGATAACATGACATGAGATATGATATGAGATGAGATTAAAGATGAGATGAGATGAAAAATGCGATATGAGATGCTGTGATGAGATGAGAGGAGAGATGAGAGATATGAGATGCTATGATGAGATGAGATGAGATATGATATGATATGAGATTAGAGAAAGATATGAGATGAGATGAGATGCAATGCAAGATGAGAGATTCAATTTGATGCGAGATGAGAGATGCAATGCGATGAAATGAGAGGAGATGAGAGATGACATGAGATATCATATGAGTTGAGATGAGATGAAATATGAGATATGAGATGCGGTGATGAGATGAGATATGAGACATGAGATATCAAATATCAAATATGCGTTGAGAGATGAGAGATGAGATATGAGATATGAGAATTCACAACCACAAATTAGAATTTTGAAAAGTAAAGCATGTATTACTACATGTCCGAGAATCTAATATAAATAGCCACCGCCCATATGGAAAGTCACTCCCATGGAAAGATGAATATGAACCTTCGCTATACTGCAACAAGAAAATGTAGAAAAATAAAATGAATATGTCAATATAACAAGTGAAGTAAGATACACTGATAGGGATAATCATGAGGGTAAATACTACTGTCGACTCCATAATTATCTGAAAATAAAGCCATTTTAATGTCAATCTAATCTAGTAAGCATGCCAAGAAAAAAAAAATCAATACCGAACATAAAATTCATACCATGAAAGATGCTTCCATGAAAAGCTAATGGATCAATGTAATCCAAAAGGCATTTTTACAGTTTGAAATATACTTGCTAAAGATTATGAAATACAAGCTATTTATACTTACAAAAAATTAAGCCAAAAATAAAAAGAAAAAACTCCCTGTCATATAAAGTGACTACTTCATTCCCAAGTCCATTCTCATCATAGAGATAAGGGCCATCAAAGTGCCCTCCAATAATGGCATGTCTCTCAAAGTGTCCTTCCGGAGAATATGGTTCCTCCTAGAGGGAAAATGCATCCCACGGCCCCTATGGCACCATGCTAGGGTAGATCAAGATTAGGTCTTGATGGGGCAGCAATTGCAGCTCCCACACCAGATGTTTAATTACCACCTCTATATAAATCTCTTCTTCCTCCTCAGTTTGTAGGAATAATATATGCGATGAGACTTGTAAAAAAGTGAGTAAATACAAGACCCACATAAAAAATAAAAAACTAATTTTTTTTACAGTGGACTTAACTCTTTTATAAAATCAATGTGTGACGCTTGTGCACTTTCCATGACTGAATGTAGCACATTACTCAATTGACAAATAGGCACAATCATCTTGAAACTTAGCATTTACCAGAACAGTTGAAACTTAATCTGGAGGACTTTATCACTCAAACAGAACAAGTTCATAATTTCATTTGCAAGAAACCGTCATAGATGCATCGAAGATACCTGGAATCCGGAATATATGCTGTGGGTCCACCCATTGCTGCCATCCACTTAACCAACCAACCAACCACAATAATTATGAAATGCCTACTTTAAGAAGTTACCATATGCACAACTTCAAATTTCTAAATGAGTGCACAACTTAAAATCTTTCCAAGAGATTATTAATTTAATTATGCAAGGAATATAAAATATTGTGAAAACACCAAAAAATAACATGATAACCCCACCTTAGACCTAAATTCCTTTTCAACCTGTATAAGTCTACACGATCAACCTTTCCACTGCAAACCACAAACCTTTCTAAATAAAAGTATTCAGGGCTCATCATATATACAGAGAAAGAAAGGAAATGAAGTGGAGGAAAATATTCTTTCTAGATAGAAGCATCACAATGTATGAAGACTGTAAATGTGTACTTTTGAGTTAGTGGAAATTAAAATATGTGAATTCTTTTGTTAAATCCACAAAAAGCTAAGCACCCAAATATTAGAGAAATTAAAATGAGGTTGTTGCCTAGATGACTAATACAAGAGGGGGGTGAATTGAGTTGTATTAAAAAAAATAACAATTATAAATCAAATATACAATATAAAATATAAACAAAATTAAAACAGCAATAAATATAAAGAGTAAGGGTAAGAGAGAAGCAAACTCAGTATGTTAACGAGGTTCGGCCCCATTGCCTACATCCTCGCCTCAAGCTACCCGTTGAGGATCCCCAAATTCACTATTCAACCTCCTTCAAGTGGAGATAGAAACCTATTACACCTTTGAACAACACTGCTACCAAGGATCCGTGTAGAACACCCTCTACACTTGCAATCACCTTACACGTGGTGATTCAATTATTTCCTATGTAGAACACTTTTTACACGCACAAGAGTTATACACACCCTTTTACTGATACAAGAACTGATAGTGGGTAGGTTATCAGAGAACGCTCCTCAATGAGTGAAATAAGAACAATACAGCGCAAACTATATCTCTCAAAATGAGCAAGGGTTAAGGCTCAATACTTAGAGAAGAGAGAATGAAAGTTTTGAATGAATGTTGTATGCTCTTAGTGTTGTAAATGTGAAGCTCTCAAATGATCTATTTATAGGCATATGAGACTTCATATTCAAATTTAAAAAGATTCACATGTCAAAGACAACATCATTCACTTTTCAAAAATTTCAAACCTAATCTTTTTACTTTTTGCATATGGCAAAAGGTGCACACTTTACTTTTCAAATATTTCAAATAAAATCATCTACCTTTTGCATAAGTCAAAAAAAGCATCAATCACTTTTGAAAATATTCAAATAAAGCATGCACATGAGAAAGATGACAATCAATCATTTTTAATATTTTCAAAGTTCAAACATTTCATCATGTCATGCACATGTGAAAGATGACAATTAATCATTTTTCAAAATTTTCAAATTTAATTTTCAAAATATTCATGCACATGTGGAAAATATATTTTAATGCTTTATGATAAAATATTAATTTTGAGCCTTAATCCTAATTTTGAATTTTTAAGAGATTTACAACATTACTCTATGACTTTAATGTGAACTTGTTCCCTTCCTTAATGTGCTTGACTCCATTGTATAGACAACTTAAATTTGAAACTCCTTTATTCTTTGAATTCATTTGTTATTATCAAAATTCATGTGTAGATATATAATTACACGAAATTTGAAACATTGGGTTCAACAATCTCCCCCTTTTTGATGATGACAAATACTTGATAAATCCTAAAGCCTGTATTAATACTTAAGCTTTCACTGAGAATGTGCGTTAGTTTTTCAAGCAAAAAACTGTGGATAGTTGGAAAAAAAATGATGTGTTAGTAAGAAAAACTGTAGATAGTTGAAAAAATGGAGCCGCTCGTGACTCGACAAGTGTGGCTGGAGATTTGAACAATCGCTTGATGTTGTTGACAAACAAGATTAAGGGTTGACTTTTTAAAAAAAAATGATCATTTTCACCCATCTGATACCCTATAAAATCAGTTTTAAGGTTCATCCAATTCGCATCAAATTTTATTTTCATCTCTATAACTCATCTGCATTCCTTCAACATTCTCGCTTTAAGCTTTCAATTCTTTTTTCAATGGCTCATTCTTCTAACATTTCTCTAGATCCATCCATAAGGTATTCTATACATCAACCTCCTATCCTTTCTGCAGCTGCCATTGGTGTCATATTGCAGCAAGAAAATAATAATTTGACTAATAAGTCAAATTTCGATACTATCTACGACTTGGTGAGTCTCAGGACTCGCTACTCCTTCTCTATAGTTGCTTTTTCCCAGCGGCTACAAGTTAGAAACCATGAGGTTGAAAAGCTTAAATAACAAATTGTTGTACTTCAAAAAATTGTTTAAGAGTCTCACACAAGGGAAAGAATCATTCGACAGAAGAATAAACAGTTGAAATCTCTATTAGATTCTTCATTCCGCTTGTCAGTTCCCATGGATAGAGATGACATGATATTGTATGAAGAGAATGAGCGTCTCAAACATGAGGCTAAAAACCTCAAGTTTATGTAAAAGTATTTTAAAAAAATCTATCTCTATTTTTATTAACTCTCGTCTATATTTTAAAAGATATTCATAGCATGCATCATACCTATTTCTCTTCTAATCATACATAATATATCTTCTGGTAAAGGTTTTGTGAAAATATCTGCTAAATGATCGTGTGTATTTGTGAACTCTAGTACTATATTGCCTTTCTGCACATGATCTCGAAGAAAATGATATCTTATTTCAATATGCTTAGTTCTAGAATGTTGTATTAGGTTCTTTGAAAGATTTAAACTACTTGTATTATCACATTTGATTGGAATGTGATTATACAGTTTAAAATCTTCAAGTTGTTGCTTTATGTAAAGAACTTGAGCACAACAATTACTCGCAGCAACATATTCTGCCTCAGCAGTAGATAGTGCAATAGAATTTTATTTTTTACTAAACCAGGAAACTAATACATGACCTAAGAAATGACATGTTCCACAAGTGCTTTTTCGATCTATTTTACAACTAGCATAATCTGCATCTGTATAGTTGTTTAGATCGAAAGATGTGTGCTTAAGGTACCATAACCCTAGGTCAATTGTACCATTAAAATATATCTAAGAATGCGCTTAACTACAATTAAATGAGATTCTTTTGGAAATGATTGAAAGCTTGCACATAAGCACACACTAAACATAATATCTGGTGTACTGGCTGTCAAATATAATAAGCTACCAATCATACCTCGATATACCTTCGAGTCAACTAACTTACCGGTTTCATCTTTATCAAGTTTAGTGGATGGACTCATTGGTGTTCCAATTTCCTTAGCACCTTCCATCCCAAACTTCTTCAGTAATTCCATAATATATTTTGATTGATTGATGAATGTCTCACTTTTTGCTTGCTTAATTTGCAATCCGAAAAAGAATGTAAGTTCTCCCATCATGCTCATTTCAAATTCTTCCTGCATAGTCTTAGCAAAAACTTGGCACATATTTTCATTAGTAGCCCCGAATATTATATCATCAACATAAATCTGAATAAAAAGAATATCATCATTTTCGTATTTAATGAAAAAAGTTGTGTCAATTTTTTCTCTTGAAAAACATTTTTCAATCAAGAAACCACTGAGTCTCTCGTACCAAACTCTAGGAGCTTATTTGAGTCCATATAGAGCTATTGTGAGTTTGAAAACATAATTTGGAAAAATATGATTTTTAAAACCTGGAGGTTACTCAACATATACCTCTTCATTTATAAAACCATTTAAGAAAGCACTTTTAACATCCATTTGAAAAAGTTTGAAATCTTTATAACAAGCATATGCAAGTAGCATTCAAATAGATTCTAATCTTGCGACTGGTGCATATGTCTCATCATAATTGATTCCTTCTTCTTGATTGAAACCTTGAGCTACAAGTTGAGGCTTATTTCTAGTAATGACTCTGGACTCATATTTTTTGTTTCTAAAGACCCATTTTGTTCCAATAATAGTATGATTTTTGGGTCTAGGAACAAGTGTCCAAATATCATTTCTTTCAAATTGATTCAGCTCTTCTTGCATTGCTAGAATCCAAGATTCATCAAGAAGGGTTTCATTAATATTTATAGGTTCAATCTGAGATAGAAAAGCAGTATGATTGCAAATATTTCTAAGAGATGACCGAGTACTTACACCTTGTGAAAGTTCTCCCAGAATTTGTTCTACTGGATGATCTTTCACAAATTTCCACTGTTTGGTTGCATCTTGCATTAAATTTTGATGATCTTTCCTTATGTCTCCATGTTGGACTTCCTCTATTATGTTCTCTTTGTTGAGATTGAGACTTTCCATGTTATTTATACTTCCTGTTTCTTCATTAATGGTTTTCTTGGAGAGGTGAGAATTAGATTCATCAAATATTACATGCATAGATTATTGTACAGTCAAAGTCTTTTTATTGAATACTCTATATAAGCTTTACTATTAGTAGAATACCCGAGAAAGATACATTCATCAGATTTTGCATCAAACTTACCTAAATTATTCCTGTCATTCAAAATAAAACATTTGCATCCAAATACATGAAAGTAACCAATGTTGGGTTTTTTCGCATTCCAAAGCTCATATGGGGTTTTATCTAACTTAGACTTTAGCATAACTCTATTTATAACATAACATGCAGTACTTACCGCTTCGGCCCAAAAATAACTAGGCACTTTTGTTCTCATTGAGCATTGTTTTTACCATCTCTTGAAGAGATCTATTTTTCTTCTCTACTATCCCATTTTGTTAAGGAGTTTGAGGAGCAGAGAAATTATGCACAAAACCATTTTCATCACAAAAAGTTTCAATATTTTTATTAACAAATTCTTTTCCCCTATCATTTCGGATACTTGAAATAGTATAGCCCTTTTCATTTTGAATTCTCTTGCATAACTTGGTCAAAACATTATGTGCCTCATCTTTATGAGCAAGAAAGATGACCCAAGTATATCTAGAGAAATCATCAAAAATAACAAATGCATAATATTTTCCTCCTAGACTTGCAACTCTATTTGGTCCAAAAAGATCCATGTGTATCAGTTGCAGTGGTCTAGTAGTGGAAGTATGTTTTTTGATTTTAAAAGAAGTTTTTGTTTGTTTACCAAATTGGCATACATCACAAATTTTGTCTTTAAGAAAATTTGCTTTTAGTAAACCTCTCACAAGATCATTTTTTGAAAGTTTGGAAATAAGTTCTATGTTGGCATAACATAATCTTCTATGTCATAGCCAACTAGTTTCATTTTAAGCTGAAAAATAAATAGCATCTTATGAGGTAATTTCTTCAAAATTGATTGTATAAACATTGTTGCTTCTAAAAGCAATAAAACAAATATTACAATCATGATCATTCAAAATAATGCACTTATCCATTTTGAAAGTAATTGTAAATCATTTATCACATAATTGACTTATGCTCAAAAGATTATGTTTTAGACCTTCAACAAGTAGAACATCTTTAATTATGAGAGAAGATTCATTACCAATTTTACCTATTCCTATGATCTTCCCTTTCGAGTTGTCTCCAAATATCACGTGTCTTTCTTCTTTATATCTAAGATCAAAGAACTAGTCTTATCTTCCGTCATGTGTCTTGAACATTCACTATCTAAAAACCATTTGTTTTTGCTTGTGGAGGACTTCATGCATACCTATAAAAACAATTAAAATGATTTTTCTTGGTACCCAAGTTCTTTGGATCATTTATTTATTAGTATTAGAATAAACAATATTTTTAAGTACTCATATGACCCTAATAGTCATTGTATGCTTTCTTCTAATAGGACAAACATGATAATTATGACCATTTCTATTACAAAAATTGCAAATAGCATATGACATATCTGAAGAACTTGAGTGATTATAATAGGATCTTTCTTTGACAAAATTATTTTTATGAAAAAAATTTTGAATACTTGACTTTGATGTAGAAGGATTATCAAATAAGTTTTTATAAGATTTGTATTTTTGTTTTGGCATATATCCCAAGCCTGCCTTGTCAAAAACACATCTTTGACTACCAAGAAGTTTTTCAAAATTTCTTTTTCCATTCTTAAAGTTTTCAACAATATTTTCTAAATCAGTTTTCTTCTTCTTCAACTCAAGATTTTCATATTTCAAAACGATGTTTTCTTTTCTTAAAATATCAATTTCGTTTGTTAAAGAAGAATTTTTCTTTTTCAAAACAGTATACTTGATACCCAATTTTTCAAATTCCTCATATACGTCTTCTAAAATATTTTGCAATTCTTCATATGAAGGATATTCAATATTATCAAGATTTGTTACTTCAATGTCATATTTAGCCATAAGACAAAGATTTGCTGATTCTCTATTGCATGCTTCACTATCTGACCTACTTGAATCATCATCCCATATAGCTTTCATTGCTTTCTTGCCCTTGTTTCGATCTTTCTTTACCAGAGGACAATCTGGCTTGATATGACCAGGTTTATTGCATTTATAACAAATTAATGTGTCATTTTTATCTGAATCTTTCTTGGAAAACTTTTTGAAGGATTTCCTCGGATGAGTTTTATTTTTCTTTAAGAACCTCTAAATTCTTCTTGTTATCATCGCAATTTCTTCATCTTTGTTGTCATTTTCTTCATCTTCATCACTTTCACTTTCATAAGAAACAACTTTAAGTGCCAAGCTCTTCTTTGGCTTTACTTCTTCTTCTCATCTTTTCAATGTATACTCATGGATGATAAGTAACCCAATGAGTTCATTTACTTCGAGCTTCTTGAGGTCTCTAGTTTCAAGAATTGCTCTCACTTTTGATTCCCAACGTTTTGGTAGAGAGTTGAAAATTTTTTTTACTATCTCCACCTTGGAATAAATTTTGCCAAGAGCTGTCAAGCTGTTTATGATGTTAATAAAACGAGTGTGTATACTAGAAATAGATTCGATCGACCTCTGATCGGCCAATCTAGAGAGAGAACCTCCGACTTCTCTCTAGAAACCCAGCCACCTCTGAACCAGTTCCCGCGGTGGGGGGGGGGATCGAGGCTTCGGCTCCATCCTCCTCCCTTCTCTTCCTCCCTCCTTTTCCTTTTCCTTTTCTTAGTGGCTGTTGTTTTGTTTTGTTTTAGTTTTGTTTTTTCTCTTGTTTCTGGTTTTTGGTTTTTTTGGTTAAGCTCTCGGTGGAGGGCGCTGTATCGCTATGGCTCTTACGCCAAGGCCTTGCCCTCGGCTCACCCCAGTGCTCCTCTCTCTGGTCGTATTTGGCGATGTGTTGATGTAGAGCGATGTGGAAGCGTGAGCTGACCTGGTAGAGAGGAATTAGAGGTCATGGGTTTGGCCTCGGGTCTTGTGGGGTGAGTGGCCGGGCTGTGGCTCTTGCGGACGGTTTGAGCAGTTGCTCTATTTCCTGGTTTTAAGCAGAGGCGGCATGGGTTGTTTGTGGAGTGCAGAGGGCGGCTGGAGTGGCTGTTTGGGGCTGCTGGAACGTAGGGCAGGTACCGCCGGCGCGTGTCTAAGCAGAGAAATCCTATGGTGCGGCGTGGGCTGTCCTCAGAACCTTCTTTTGATGAGAGCTTTGCTAGGTCGGGCCTGAGACGGGCGGGGAAGATGCAAAGGTTTGAGGGGATGATGATGGGTGGCAGCAGCTGAGGAATGAGAAGAAACCCTAACGGGTTGGGCCCCCATGTGCATTCACGCCGGGCCTTTGGGCTGGGCCCTTTTTGCTTTACAGCCCGTTACCTGTTTTTTTTGTCTTTGGTTTTGTTAGTCTGTTTTAGTTTTATAAATAATATATATAGTCTAGGTCCCACTCCTCTTTTGGAGGAAGGTGGGCATTTGTCCTACTCCTCTTTTGGAGGAGGTAGGTGGTGGTATTCTTCCTCCTTAGGAGGAGAGAGTGTGGTTGTACTCCTCCTCCTTAGGAGGATGGAGCGTGGGTGTACCTTTCTTCTTCGGAAGAAAGGTTGTTTTAGCTCTGTTTTGACAGAGTGCTTTCTCTTTTGACGGTTGTCAGGAGAGAGAGTGTAGAAGTTTAGACAATGTCCGTCACAAAGAAATTTGTTGGCGGGGAAGCTCCTGAGCAGTTGCGTTAGTTGACTTATAGTCTGGTTCTCCTGTACTGATAAGTCACAGTTGTAACTTCGTTTATGAATGAATGCTATGAAGCATTTTCCCATAAAAAAAAAGAAAGAAAAGACATAGATTCATTTTAAACATTTCATATTCATGAGTGCAAGAATATAAATTTTTGATTCCTTGACTTGTGAAGTTCATTTATAAGTAACTTCCAAGTTATCCCAAATTTCATTTGCTGTAGCGCAAGTCATTATTCTATTAAACTCATTTCCATTGAGAGCATTATATAATAAATTCATAGCAGTTAAATTCAAAGTATAAAATCTATCGTCTTCACGATCAAACTCTTCTTCTTTATTTTTGACCTTTACTCCATCAACCACTTTTGTTGGAATATAAGGTTCATTTACAAT
This sequence comes from Carya cathayensis, assembly GCA_011037825.1. Taxonomy (NCBI): domain Eukaryota; kingdom Viridiplantae; phylum Streptophyta; class Magnoliopsida; order Fagales; family Juglandaceae; genus Carya; species Carya cathayensis. Next base: position 1,092,095 of record QGSO01000155.1, read on the forward strand.
GCATTTCCAGATTTCTCGACCTTGAGCCTGAATGAATATTCTCATTCTAACTTTCCAGAATGAGTAATTGTCTCCACAAAAGAGTAGAGGCTGACTGCTAGATTGACCTTCACCAAATGAAGCTGCAATGTTAGTCATAAGATCTTAATTTAAAAGATAGTTAATCTTATAACAGAGCCCTTGCTAGGATACCAATTGTTGCCCAAATGACTAACACAAGAGGGGGGTGAATTAAGTTGTATTAAAAAAATAATAATTATAAATCAAATATACAATATAAAATATAAACAAAATTAAAACAGCAATAAATATAAAGAGTAAGGGTAAGAGAAAAACAAACTCAGTATGTTAACGAGGTTCGGCCCCACTGCCTACGTCCTCACCTCAAGCTACCCCTTGAGGATCTCCAAATTCAGTATTCAACCTCCTTTAGGTGAAGATAGAAACCTATTATACTTTTGAACAACACCGCTACAAAGAATTCGTGTAGAATACCCTCTACACTTGCAATCACCTTATACGTGGCGATTCAAATATTCCTTATGTAGAACACTTTCTACACGCACAAGGGTTTTATACACACCATTTTACTGATACAAAAGCTGATGGTGAGTAGGTTATCAGAGAACACTTCTCAATGAGTGAAATAAGAACAATACAGTGCAAACTATATCTCTCAAAATGAACAAGGGTTAAGGCTGAATGTTTAGAGAAAAGAGAATGAAAGTTTTGAATAAAGGTTGTATGCTCTTAATGTTGTAAATGTGAAGCTCTCAAATGATCTATTTATAAGCATATGAAACTTCATATTCAAATTTTAAAAAATTCACATGTCAAAGACAACATCATTCACTTTTCAAAAATGTCAAACCTAATCTTTTTACTTTTTGCATATGACAAAATGAGCACACTTTACTTTTCAAATATTTCAAACAAAATCATCTACATTTTGCATAAGTCAAAAAAAGCATCAATCAAAAAAAGCATCAATCACTTTTGAAAATATTAAAATAAAGCATGCACATGTGAAAGATGACAATCAATCATTTTTCAAAATTTTCAAATTTAATTTTAAAAATATTCATGCACGTGTGAAAAATGTATTTTAATGTTTTATGATAAAATATTTTAATTTTGAGCCTTAATCCTAATTTCAAATTTTTAAGAGATTTACAACATTACTCTATGATTTTAATGTGAATTTATTCCCTTCTTGCTCATGCTTGGTTCCTTGATGTGCTTGACTCCATTGTGTAGACAACTTAAGGTTGAGACTCCTTTATTCTTTAAATTCATTTGTTATCATCAAAATCCATGTGTAGATATATAATTACACGAAATTTCAAACCTTGTGTTCAACAGAGGTTATACATGAGATAAAAGATGAGATGAGATGAAATATTCTCATATGAGATTAGAGATGACATGAGATATGATATGAGATGAAATGAAAGATGAGTTATGAGATGCTATGATGAGATGAGATGAGATAAGAGAAGACACATGTGATGAGATGAGATATGATATAATATGATATGAGATTAGAGATAAGATATGAGAAATGAGAAATGAGACATTATATATGAAATGAGATGAGATGAGAGATGAGATGCAATATGAGAGATACGATGCGATGCGAGATGAGAGATGCGATGCGAGATGAGATGAAATATGAGATATTAGATAAGATGAGAGATGACATGAGATATGATATGAGATAAGATGAAAGATGAGATGGAAATTAAAATATGCGAATTCTTTTGTTAAATCCGTGAAAAGCTAAGTACTCAAATATTAGAGAAATTAAAATTATATGATATATATGAGATGAGAGATGAGATGAGATGAAAGATGAGATATGAGATGTTGTAATGAGATGAGCTATGAGATAAGATAAGATGAGATATGATATGATATGATATGAGATTAGAGATGAGAAATGAGATGAGATAAGATGAGAGATGAGATGCGATGCGATGAGATGAACTATGAGATATGAGATGAAATGACATGAGATATGATATAAGATGAAATGAAATGAAAGATTAGATATGAGATGCTGTGATGAGATATGATATGAGATATAAGATGACATGACATGAGAGATGAGATGAGATGCGATGCGAGATGAGAGATACGATGCGATGAGATGAAATATGAGATATGAGATGAGAGATGACATGAGATATTATATGATATGAGATTAAAGATGAGATATGATGAGATAAAAGATGAGATATTAGATGTTGTGATGAAATGAGATATGTGACATGTGATATGAGATATGAGAATTCACAACCACAAATTAGAATTTGGAAAAGTAGAGCATGTATTACCACCTGTCCAAGAATCTAATATAGAAATAGCCAGGGTGGTCACTCCCATGGAAAGATAAATATAAACCTCCGCCATACTGCAACTAGAAATTCTAGTAAAATAATATGAATACAGCAATATAACAAATGAAGTAAGATAAGCTAATAGGGATATCAGCCATAATAATCATAAGGGTAAATATTGTTGCCGGCTTTATAATTATCTGAAACATAAAGCCATTTTAATGATCAATCTGATCTAGTAAGCATGCCAAGAAAAATAAAATCAATATCGAACATAAAATTCATACCATGAAAGCCACTTCCACGAAAAGCTGATGGATCAGTGTAATCCAAACGCAAGCGAAAACTGCTACGCTCCATGTAATCGAAAAGACATTTTTACAGTCTGAAATTTTATGACTCGCTAAAGATTATGAAAAACAAGCAATTTATACTAACAAAAAATGAAGCCAAAAAGAAAAAGAAAAAACTCGCTGTCATATAAAATGGCCGCTTCATTCCCATGTCCATTCTCATCATAGAGATAAGGGCCAGCAACATGCCCTCCAGTAATGACATGTCTCTCAAAGTGTCCTTCCGAAGAATATGCTTGCCTCCTAGAGGGAAAATGCATCCCACGGCCCCTATGGCACCATGCCAAGGTCAATCAAGATTAGCTCTTGATGGGGCAACAACTGCAGCTCCCACTCCAAATGTGTCAGTACCACCTCTATATGAGTCCCTTCTTTCTCTTAAGTTTGTAGGAATAATTTATGAGATGAGACTTGAAAAAAAGTGAATAAATATGAGACTCACAAAAAAATAAAAAATCATAAAAAAAAACTAATTTTTTAACAGTGGACTTAACTTTTTTATAAAATCAATGTGCGACGCTTGTGCACTCTCTATAACTGTATGTAGCATTACTCAATTGACAAATAGGAACAATCATTTTGAAACTTAGCATTTACCAGAACAGTTAAAACTTAATCTGGAGGACTTTATTTTACTCAAACAAAACAATTCATAATTACATTTGCAAGAAACCGTCATAGATGCATTTAAGATACTTGGAATCCAAAATATGTACCCAAGAAGCCACTCTTAATTCTGTAAGAAAGTACCACCAGTCTTGCTCCTCAGCCTTGGGTCGACCTGTGGCGCCCCCAAAATCCCCACGTACGGATACGGGGAATTCGAGGCGCCCGGATGGTGACATCACGAGTCACCATCCTAAAGACGAGTGCCAAGTGTGTGCAAGCGACAAATGTGCACAAGAAGATTACGCAGCGGATAGCAAAGTCAAATACTAAGTACCAGAATTTTTTTTAAAAAAATACAAACGGTTCAAAGGCACATAATAAAATATTACATTATATAAATATTGTTTTAAAACTAAGTACAAAGCATAACTTCAAATCAGAACTCCGGCGGAGCCGCATCCTCGGGCTCAGCCTCCTCCTCCTCCTCGAACACTGCATCAAAATCTACGGTACCAAAAATGGTGCCGCAGGTAAGTAAAACCCAAACACCACTAGATAAAAGCATATTAAACTCAAACAACAAGTATGAATGAATGTCAATGCTCCAAAACTCATAAATCATATTTTCCACGCACGCCAAAAACCCANCTTATCGCTTATCTCTTATTACTTATCGCTTATCCCTATATCTTATCGCTTATCACTTATATCTTATCGCTTATCTCTTATCGCTTATCGCTGATCTCTTATCTCTTATCGCTTATTGGTTTTCGCTTATCACTTTTCTCTTATCTCTTATCGCTTATCCCTTATCCCTAATCCCTTATCGCTTATCCCTTATCGCTTATTGCTTATCCCTTATCGCTTATCGCTTATCACTTATTATCTCTTATCTTTTATTGCTTCTCTCTATTTCTTTTCACTTATCTTATATTATCTCTCATTGCTTTTCATTTATCTCTTGAGGGACTTGTTTTCCTCTCCAAGGACACCCACCTTAGCAGTCAATGTTTCTACCAATTGCTCCATCGTTGCTAATCTAGCTTCCTTGCTCGTTGATGTTGCTTCCTCCTGTTCCCAAGCAGTCTGAGAACGAATCTTGTAGGCATGGGATGAACACATGAAGTCCATAAGGATCCCACAGACGGTACCACTGTTAACATCGTGTATTACACATTTTTGGGCTGGGCTCTCAACTCGAGTCTTCGATCTTCGGCCTGCAGACACAAAAAAACACCTTGAGATGGAGGTTGTAGTGGTGGCCAGGGAGTCTTCGATGCCAAAGTCAGTATTGCTGTAGAGTAGAGTGTAAGTCAGTAAAAAGTCCAGAGAGTCTAGAGAGGGTTCCTGATACCTAGGAGTTTCCTTTGATACCTGATCCCTGGGATCAGACGCTCATGCTTTGTGTTAGGGAGAGGTGTCCCCTCCGTAGTTCCTTCTGTCATGCTTCTTTAATGCGGCATAGCTCTCCTGGGGTGTATTTAATGCGATGTGGCTCTCTGCCTGGCTCTGCCAAGGGATGTGAGCCGTCAGGCTCTCCCTTCTCCTTCCGTCAGATGATCAAGGGCTCCTCGCGATCTGCTCCCACTTGTCCACTCAAGGCTATCTGGGATTTAGTTCCTACAAAGTGGCATGCTCCTCTCTCCATTGCGCTAGGGTGAACTTCCCACGCTTTCAAGACTGTAGACCGACTTCTGCTATGGGCCAGGAACCCTTTAACTGGGCCGAAAGATTGTTCGGCCAGCTTAAATGTTCCCTCATGGTATTGGGCTTATAGACTTTGAGCCTTTGGCCCGAGGGAAAAACCCCCTAACAATGATGATGATGAGTATGATAATAATCTAATGAGATGGATGGTTGTTCTGAAGATGGGGATCTAATGGGAGTCATGATGATATGAAAACATAGTGAGATGATGAATTATATGAGAAGTTGATGAGTGGGATAATGATGTGATAAGATGGATCTTGATGGTTATAAAGATGAGGATGTGATGAGATCATGATTATAGGAAAAGATGATGGGAAGATAAATTATATAAAAAGATGATGAGATGATAAATGATGAGCTAAGCTGGGTAAAGAGATATGGGTGATTCCCTGTCCTTTCAACCTTTCAAGCCTCAATGGCCACTATCCTCATTTTTCTCTCCTTTCTCTTCTCCTTTGTCTACGGTCACAACTCATAGCCAAGGCACAGTCTACAGTTGTATGATCTCGGCTTGGTCATGGGTCTTTACGATCCAAACAGTCATCAAGGTGGATCTGTAAATTAGAGAAGCACAACTGCGACCGAGGTTACAAGTCTACAATTTACTTAACCCACAGTTGCGACCATGGTGACCATGGACCATAAAGATTGACCCATAGATTTTTTACAATCTTTGAAGATATGTGCATACATTACTTTAAGAATTGTGACCTGTGGGTTTTGTGCATAGATCTATGCAATTGTTACTTGGTTTTGTTTATTTGTTTGGTTTGATGTGTAATTTTGTAAATTTGAATTGTTTTTTTTTTTTTGGATTTGTGAGATTTTTCTCATCTGTAAATTCATTTAGTTTTGATTTGAAAGTTTGTTTGTGCTTTCATTAGGATTTGTAAGATTTGCAATTTTGCTTGGTGCAATTGTTTAGGACTTTTTTGTTAAAAACATGGTGGTCTGATAGTAGTAGTGCCAATCTACAGCCTAGAATTCAACAAACGGGAGCACCCGTCGATAGCGGTGAGGCCAGGGCCCAAGTCACTCCCTCGGGGTCCATGCGGCGATGGACGGAGCTAAGCCACTCATCTGGGGCTTACAGGTAGCTACTAAAAAAAAAAAAAAACATAATCATATTGTTTTTAGTGTCTAAAGTAGAATATATGCATAAGGGTTCTTCTATCTGCATAAGAATGTAAGAGGCAACATAGTCCATATATACTTTTTTGGTTAGCAAGGTAAACCAGCAATAAAAATAATAATAATAGATGAATAACAATACAAATATTTTACAAAACATATTTTAATAATAGATAATGCGATGAGATATGAGATAAGATGAGATATGAGATGAGATAAGATGAGAAGAAAGATGAGAGATAAGATATTAGATGAGATATGAGATATGATATGAGACATGAGATACGAGATATGATATGAGATGAGATGATATGATATGAGAGATGATATATGAGATGAGATCAATATGAGATATGATATGAGATGAGATGAGAGATGATATATGAGATGAGATATGAGATGAGATAAGAGTTGAGATGAGATGAGATGATATGAGAGATGAGATATGAGATATGATATGAGATAGAAAATGACATGAGATGTGATATGAGATGAGATAAGATGAGATGAAAGATGAGAGATGAGATATGAGATGAGACATGAGACATGAAGATATAAGATGAGAGATGAGATATGAGATAGGAGAATTCACGACCACAAATTAGAATTTGAAAAAGTAGAGCATGTATTACCACCTGTCCGAGAATCTCATCTCTGCAACATGAAAGATGAATATGTCAATATAACAAGTGAAGTAAGATAAGTTGATAGGGATTCCTCACATCGGCCATAATAATCAGGAGGATAAATACTGTTGCCAACTCCATAATTATTTGAAACATAAAGCCATTTTAACGATCAATCTGATATAGTAAGCATGCCAAGAAAAATGAAATCAATACCAAACATAAAATTCATACCATGAAAGCTGTTTCCATGAAAAGTTGATGGATCATTGTAATTCAAACGCAAGTGAAACCTTATAGGCTCCATGTAAGCCAAAAAGACATTATTACAATCAGAATTATTATGACTCACTAAAGATTATGAAATACAGCTATTTATACTTACAAAAAATTAAGCCAAAAAGAAAAAGAAAAAACTCCCTATCATATAAAGTGGCTGCTTCATTCCCAAGTCCATTCTCATCATAGAGATAAGGGCCATCAAAGTGCCCTCCAATAATGGCATGTCTCTCAAAGTGTCCTTCCGGAGAATATGGTTCCTCCTAGAGGGAAAATGCATCCCGCGGCCCCTATGGCACCATGCTAGGGTAGATCAAGATTAGGTCTTGATGGGGCAGCAACTCCAGCTCCCACTTCAAATGTTTAATTACCACCTCTATATGAATCTCTTCTTCCTCCTCAGTTTGTAGGAATAATATATGAGATGAGACTTGTAAAAAAGTGAGTAAATACAAGACCTACATAAAAAATAAAAAACTAATTTTTTTTTACAGTGGACTTAACTCTTTTATAAAATCAATGTGTGATGCTTGTGCACTTTCCATGACTATATGTAGCACATTACTCAGTTGACAAATAGGCACAATCATCTTGAAACTTAGCATTTACCAGAACAGTTGAAACTTAATATGGAGGACTTTATCACTCAAACAGAACAAGTTCATAATTTCATTTGCAAGAAACCGTCATAGATGCATCGAAGATACCTGGAATCTAGAATATATGTCGTGGGTCGACCCATTGCTGCCATCCACTTAACCAACCAACCAACCACAATAATTATGAAATGCCTACTTTAAGAAGTTACCATATGCATAACTTCAAATTTCTAAATGAGTGCACAACTTAAAATCTTTCCAAGAGATTATTAATGTAATTATGCAAGGAATATAAAATATTGTGAAAACACCAAAAAATAACATGATAACCCCACCTTAGACCTACCTTCCTTTTCAACCTGTATAAGTCTACACGATCAACCTTTCCACCGCAAACCACAAACCTTTCTAAATAAAAGTATTCAGGGCTCATCATATATACACAGAAAGAAAGGAAATGAAGTTGCGCAAAATATTCCTTCTAGATAGAAGCATCACAATGTATGAAGACTGGACATGTGTACTTTTGAGTTAGTGGAAATTAAAATATGTGAATTCTTTGGTTAAATCCACAAAAAGCTAAGCACCCAAATATTAGAGAAATTAAAATGAGGTTGTTGCCCAGATGACTAACACAAGAGGGGGGTGAATTGAGTTGTATTAAAAAAATAACAATTATAAATCAAATATATAATATAAAATATAAACAAAATTAAAACAGTAATAAATATAAAGAGTAAGGGTAATAGAGAAACAAACTCAGTATATTAACAAGGTTTGGTCCCACTGCCTACGTCCTCGCCTCAAGTTACCTCTTGAGGATTCCCAAATTCACTATTCAACCTCATTCAGGTAGAGATAGAAACCTATTACACCTTTGAACAACATCGCTACCAATGATCCGTATAGAACACCCTCTGCACTTGCAATCACCTTGCACGTGGTGATTCAACTATTCCCTGTGTAGAACACTTTTTACACGCACAAGGGTTATACACACCCTTTTACTGATACAAGAACTGATAGTGGGTAGGGTTATCAGATAACACTCCTCAATGAGTGAAATAAGAACAATATAGCACAAACTATATCTCTCAAAATGAGCAAAGGTTAAGGCTCAATACTTAAAGAAGAGAGAATGTAAAATTTTGAATGAATGTTGTATGCTCTTAGTGTCGTAAATGTGAAACTCTCAAATAATCTATTTATAGGCATATGAGACTTCATATTCAAATTTAAAAAGATTCACATGTCAAAGACAACATCATTCACTTTTCAAAAATTTCAAACCTAATCATTTTACTTTTTGCATATGACAAAAGGAGTACACTTTACTTTTCAAATATTTCAAATAAAATCATCTACCTTTTGCATAAGTCAAAAAAAGCATCAATCACTTTTAAAAATATTCAAATAAAGAATGCACATGAGAAAGATGACAATCAATTATTTTTAATATTTTCAAAGTTCAAACATTTCATCATGTCATGCACATGTGAAAGATGACAATTAATCATCTTTCAAAATTTCAAATTTAATTTTCAAAATATTCATGCACATGTGGAAAATGTATTTTAATGTTTTATAATAAAATATTAATTTTGAGTCTTAATTCTAATTTTGAATTTTTAAGAGATTTACAACATTATTCTATGACTTTAATGTGAACTTGTTCCCTTCCTTAATGTGTTTGACTCTATTGTGTAGACAACTTAAGTTTCAGACTCCTTTATTCTTTGAATTCATTTGTTATTATCAAAATCCATGTGTAGATATATAATTACATGAAACTTGAAATATTGGGTTCAACAATCTCTCCCTTTTTGATGATGACAAATACTTGATAGATCCTGAAACCTGTATTAATACTTAAGCTCCCCATGAGAATGTACATTAGTTTTTAAAGCAAAAAACTGTAGATAGTTGGAAAAAAAACGGTGTGTTAGTAAGAAAAACTATAGATAGTTGAAAAAATGGAACCGCTCGTGACCCGACAAGTGTGGCTGGAGATTTGAACAATCGCTTAATGTTGTTGACAAACAAGATTAAGGGATGAGTTTTAAAAAAAATGATCATTTTCACCCATCTGATACCCTATAAAATCAGTCTTAAGGTTCATCCAATTCGCATCAAATCTTATTCTCATCTCTATAACTCATCTGCATTCCTTCAACATTCTCGCTTTAAGCCTTCAATTCTTTTCTCAATGGCTCATTCTTCTAACAGTTCTCTAGATCCATCCATGATGTATTCTACACCTCAACCTCCTATCCTTTCTGCAGCTACCATTGGTGTCATGTTGCAGCAAGAAAATAATAATTTGGCTAATAAGTCAAATTTCGATGCTATCTACGACTTGGTGAGTCTCGGGACTCGCTACTCCTTCTCTATAGTTGCTTTTTCCCAACAGCTACAAGTCAGAAACCATGAGGTTAAAAATCTTAAAGAACAAATTGTTTTACTTCAACGAATTGTTTAAGAGTCTCACACAAGGGAAGGAATCTTTCGACAGAAGAATAAACAGTTGAAATCTCTATTAGATTCTTCATTCCGCTTGTCAGTTCCCATGGATAGGGATGACATGATATTGTATAAAGAGAATGAGCGTCTCAAACATAAGACTAAAAACCTCAAGTTTATGTAAAAGTATTTTAAAAAAATCTATCTCTATTTTTATTAACTCTCGTCTATATTTTAAAAGATATTCATAGCATGCATCATACCTATTTCTCTTCTAATCATACATAATCTATATTCTGATAAAGGTTTTGTGAAAATATCTGCTAAATGATTGTGTGTATTTGTGAACTCTAGTTCTATATCGCCTTTCTGCACATGATCTCGAAGAAAATGATATCTTATTTCAATATGCTTAGTTCTAGAATGTTGTATTGGGTTCTTTGAAAGATTTATACTACTTGTATTATTACATTTGATTGGAATGTGATTATACAGTTTAAAATCTTCAAGTTGTTGCTTTATGTAAATAACTTGAGCACAACAACTACTCGCAGCAACATTTTCTGCCTCAGCAGTAGATAGTGCAATAGAATTTTATTTTTTACTAAATCAGAAAACTAGTACATGACCTAAGAAATGAAATGCTCCACTAGTGCTTTTTCGATCTATTTTACAACCAGCATAATCTGCATCTGTGTAGCTGATTAGATCGAAAGATGTGTGTTTAGGGTACCATAACCCTAGGTCAATTGTACCACTAAGATATATCTAAGAATGCGCTTAACTGCAATTAAATGAGATTCTTTTGGAGATGATTGAAAGCGTGCACATAAGCACACTAAACATAATATCTGGTCTACTGGCTGTCAAATATAATAAGCTACCAATCATACATCGATATACCTTCGAGTCAACTGGCTTACCGGTTTCATCTTTATCAAGTTTAGTGGATGGACTCATTGGTGTTCCAATTTCCTTAGCACCTTCCATCCCAAACTTCTTCAGCAATTCCTTAATATATTTTGATTAATTGATGAATGTTCCACTTTTTGCTTACTTTATTTGCAATCCGAGAAAGTATGTAAGTTCTCCCATCATGCTCATTTCAAATTCTTCCTGCATAGTCTTAGCAGAAACTTGGCACATATTTTCATTAGTAGCCCCGAATATTATATCATCAACATAAATCTGAATAAAAAGAATATCATCATTTTCGTATTTAATGAAAAGAGTTGTGTTGATGTTTTCTCTTGAAAAACCTTTTTCAATCAAGAAACCACTGAGTCTCTCGTACTAAGCTCTAGGAGCTTATTTGAATCCATATAGAGCTATTGTGAGTTTGAAAACATGATTTGGAGAAATATGATTTTCAAAACCTGGAGGTTACTCAACATATACCTCTTCATTTATAAAACCATTTAAGAAAACACTTTTAACATCCATTTGAAAAAGTTTGAAATCTTTATAACAAGCATATGCAAGTAGCATTCAAATAACTTCTAATCTTGCGACTGGTGCATATGTCTCATCATAATTGATTTCTTCTTCTTGATTGAAACCTTGAACTACAAGTCGAGCCTTATTTCTAATAATGACTCTGAACTCATCTTTTTTGTTTCTAAAAACTCATTTTGTTCCAATAATAGTATGATTTTTTGGTCTAGAAACAAGTGTCCAAACATCATTTCTTTCAAATTGATTCAGCTCTTCTTGCATTGCTAGAATCCAAGATTCATCAAGAAGTACTTCATCAATATTTTTACGTTCAATCTGAGATAGAAAAGCAGTATGATTGCAAATATTTCTAAGAGATGACCGAATACTTACATCTCGTGAAGGTTCCCCCAGAATTGGTTCCACTGGATAATCTTTCACAAATTCCACTGTTTGGTTGCATCTTGCATTAAATTTTGATGATCTTTCCTGATGTCTCCATGTTGGACTTCCTTTATTGTGTTCTCTTTGTTGAGATTGAGACTTTCCATATTATTTATACTTCCTGTTTATTCATCAATGGTTTTCTTGGAGAGTAGAGAATTAGATTCATCAAATACAACATGCATAGATTCTTGTATAGTCAAAGTCTTTTTATTGAATACTCTATAAGCTTTATTATTAGTAGAATACCCGAGAAATATACATTCATCAGATTTTGCATCAAACTTGCCTAAATTATCCCTGTCATTCAAAATAAAACATTTGCATCCAAATACATGAAAGTAACCAATGTTGAATTTTTTCGCATTCCAAAGCTCATATGGGGTTTTATCTAAATTACGCCCTTAGCATAACTCTATTTATAACATAACATTCAGTACAACGCTTCAGCCCAAAAATAACTAGGCAAATTGTTCTCATTGAGTATTGTTCTTGCCATCTCTTGAAGAGATCTATTTTTCTACTACCCCATTTTGTTAAGGAATTCGAGGAGCAGAGAAATTATGTTCAAAACCATTTTCATCACAAAAAGTTTCAAAATTTTTATTAACAAATTCTTTTCCCCTATCAGTTCGGATACTTGAAATAGTATAACTTTTTTCATTTTGAATTCTCTTGTATAACTTGGTAAAGACATTATGTGCCTCATCTTTATGAGCAAGAAAGATGACCCAAGTATATCTAGAGAAATCATCAAAAATAACAAATGCATAATATTTTCCTCCTAGACTTGCAACTCTATTTGGTCCAAAAAGATCCATATGTATCAGTTGCAGTGGTCTAGTAGTGGAAATATGTTTCTTGGTTTTAAAAGAAGTTTTTGTTTGTTTACCAAATTGGCATACATCATAAATTTTGTCTTTAAGAAAATTTGCTTTTGGTAAACCTCTCATAAGATCATTTTTTGAAAGTTTGGAAATAAGTTCCATATTGGTATAATCTAGTCTTCTATACCATAACCAACTAGTTTTATTTTGAGTTGAAAAATAAATAGCATATTTTGAGGTAATTTATTCAAAATTGATTGTATAAACATTGTTGCTTCTAAAAGTAATAAAACAAATATTACAATCATGGTCATTCAAAATAATGCACTTATCCATTTTGAAAGTAACTGTAAATCATTTATCACATAATTGACTTATGCTCAAAACATTGTGTTTTAGACCTTCAACAAGTAGAACATCTTCAATTATGAGAGAAGATTCATTACCAATTTTACCTATTCCTATGATCTTCCCTTTCAAGTTGTCTACAAATGTCACGTGTCTTTCTTCTTTAGATCTAAAATCAAATAACTTAGTCTTATCTTTCGTCATGTGTCTTGAACATCCACTATCCAAAAAAATATTTGTTTTTGCTTGTAGAGGACTTCATGCATACCTATAAAAACAACTAAAATGATTTTTCTTGGTGCCCAAGTTCTTTGGGTCATTTATTTATTAGTATTAGAAGAAACAAGATTTTTAGGTACTCATATGGCCCTAATAGTCATTGTATGCTTTCTTCTAATAGAACAAGCATGAATTTTCAAAAAAAAATTCAAAAAAATAATAGAACAAACATGATAATTATGACAATTTCTATTACAAAAATTGCAAATAGCATGTGGCATATATGAAGAACTTGAGTGATTATAATAGTATCTTTCTTTGACAAAATTATTTTTATGAAAAGAATTTTGAATACTAGACTTTGATGTAGAAGGATTATCAAAGAAGTTTTTATAAGGTTTGTATTTTTATTTTGGCATATATCCCAAACCTGCCTTGTCAAAAACATATCTTTGACTACCAAGAAGTTTTTCAAAATTTCTTTTTCCATTCGTAAAGTTTTCAACAATATTTTCTAAATCAGTTTTCTTCTTCTTCAACTCAAGATTTTCATCTTTTAAAACGATGTTTTCTTTTCTTAAAATATCAATTTCGTTTGTTAAAGAAGAATTTTTCTTTTTCAAAACAGTATACTTGATACCCAATTTTTCAAGTTCCTCATATAACCCTTCTAAAATATTTTGCAATTCTTCATAAGAATGATATTCAATATTATCAAGATTTGTTACCTCAATGTTATCTTTAGTCATAAGATAAATATTTGTTGATTCTCCATTGCATGCTTCACTATCTGACCTACTTGAATCATCATCCCATATAACTTTCATTGCTTTCTTGTCCTTGTTTCGATCTTTTTTTAGTAGAGGATAATCTGACTTGATATGACCAGGTTTATTGCATTTATAACAAATTAAAGTGTCATTTTTATCTGAATCTTTCTTGGAAAACTTTTTGAAAGATTTCATCGGAGGAGTTTTATTTTTCTTTAAGAACCTCTGAATTCTTCTTGTTATCATCGCAACTTCTTCATCTTTATCGTCATTTTCTTCATCTTCATCACTTTCACTTTCATGAGAAACAACTTTAAGTGCCAAGCTCTTCTTTGGTTTTCCTTCTTCTTCTCATCTTTTCAATGTATACTCATAGATGATAAGTGACCCGATAAGTTCATTTATTTCGAGCTTTTTGAGGTCTCTACCTTCAAGAACTGCTGTCACTTTTGATTCCTAACGTTTTGGTAGAGAGTTGAAAATTTTTCTTACTATCTCCACCTTGGAATAAATTTTGCCAAGAGCTGTCAAGCTGTTTATGATGTTAATAAAACAAGTGTGTATACTAGAAATAGATTCATCATCATTCATCTTAAACATTTCATATTCATGAGTGTAAGAATATAAATTTTTGATTCCTTGACTTGCGAAGTTCATTCATAAGTAATTTCTAAGTTATCCCAAATTTCATTTGCCATAGCGCAAGTCATTATTCTATTAAACTCATTTCTATTGAAAGCATTATATAATAAATTCATAGAAGTTAAATTCAAAGTATAAAGTCTATCGTCTTCACGATCAAAATCTTCTTCTTCTTTTTTGACCTTTACTCCATCAACCACTTTTGTTAGAATATAAGGTTCATTTACAATGCATTTCTAGATTTCTCAACCTTGAGCCTGAATGAATATTCTCATTCTAACTTTCCAGAATGAGTAATTGTCTCCACAAAAGAGTAGAGGCCGACTGCTAGATTGACCTTCACCAAATGAAGCTGCAATGTTAGTCATAAGATCTTAACTCAAAAGATAATTAATCTTATAACAGAGCCCTTGCTCGGATACCAATTGTTGCCCAGATGACTAATACAAGATGGGGTGAATTGAGTTGTATTAAAAAAAAATAATTATAAATTAAATTTACAATATAAAATATAAACAAAATTAAAACAGCAATAAATATAAAGAGTAAGGGTAAGAGAGAAACAAACTCAGTATATTAACGAGGTATGGCCCCACTGCCTACGTCCTCACCTCAAGCTACCCTTTGAGAATCCCCAAATTCAGTATTCAACCTCCTTTAGGTGGAGATAGAAACCTATTATACCTTTGAACAACACCACTACAAAGGATTCGTGTAGAACACCATCTACACTTGCAATCACCTTATACGTGGTGATTCAAATATTCCCTGTGTAGAACACTTTCTACATGCACAAGGGTTATACACACCCTTTTACTGATACAAAAGCTGGTGGTGGATAGGTTATTAGAGAACACTCCTCAATTAGTGAAATAAGAACAATATAGCGCAAATTATATCTCTCAAAATGAACAAGGGTTAAGGTTCAATGCTTAGAGAAGAGAGAATGAAAGTTTTGAATAAATGTTGTATGCTCTTAGTGTTGTAAATGTGAAGCTCTCAAATGATCTATTTATAGGCATATGAGACTTCATATTCAAATTTGAAAAGATTCTCATGTCAAAGACAACATCATTCACTTTTCAAAAATTTCAAACCTAATCTTTTTACTTTTTGCATATGACAAAAAGAACACACTTTACTTTTCAAATATTTCAAACAAAATCATCTACCTTTTGCATAAGTCAAAAAAAGCATTAATCACTTTTGAAAATATTCAAATAAAGCATACACATGTAAAAGATGACAATCAATTATTTTTAATATTTTCAAAGTTCAAACATTCAATCATGTCATGCACATGTGAAAGATGACAATCAATCATTTTTCAAAATTTTCAAAGTTAATTTTCAAAATATTCATGCACATGTGGAAAATGCATTTTAATGCTTTATGATAAAATATTTTAATTTTGAACCTTAATCCTAATTTCAAATTTTTAAGAGATTTACAACATTACTCTATGACTTTAATGTGAACTTGTTCCCTTCTTGCTCATGTTTGGTTCCTTGATGTTCTTAACTCCATTGTGTAGACAACTTAAGCTTGAGACTCCTTTATTCTTTGAATTCATTTGTTATCATCAAAATCCATGTGTAGATATATAATTATATGAAATTTGAAACCTTGTGTTCAACAGAGGTTATACATGAAATAAGAAAGATGAGATGAGATAAAATATTCTCATATGAGATTACTGACTGGAGATGGCATGAGATGAGAGATGACATGAAATATGATATGAGATGAAATGAAAGATGAGACATGACATGAGATTATGATATGAGATGAAATGAAAGATGAGACATGAGATGCTATGATGAGATGAGATGAGATAAGAGAAGACATATGTGATGAGATGAGATATGATATGATATAATATGATATGATATGAGATTAGTGATGAGATATGAGAAATGAGAAATGAGACATTAAATATGAGATGAGATGAGATGAGAGATGAAATGCGATATGAGAGATACGATGCGATACAAGATGAGAGATGCGATGCGAGATGATATGATATGAAATATGAGATATTAGATGAGATGAGAGATGCCATGAGATATATGGTATGAGATAAGATGAAAGATGAGATCGAAATTAAAATATGCGAATTCTTTTGTTAAATCCGTGAAAAGCTAAGTACTCAAATATTAGAGAAATTAAAATTAGATGATATATATGAGATGAGAGATGAGATGAGATATGAGATGTTGTAATGAGATGAGATATGAGATAAGATGAAATATGATATGATATGAGATTAGAGATGAGAAATGAGATATGAGATGAGATGAGATAAGATGAGAGATGAGATGCGATGCGATGCGATGAGATGAGATGAAAGATTAGATATGAGATGCTGTGATGAGATATGATATGATATGAGATATGAGATGACATGACATGAGAGATGAGATGAGATGCGATGAGAGATGAGAGATACGATGCGATGAGATGAAATATGAGATATGAGATGAGAGATGACATGAGATATTATATGATATGAGATTAAAGATGAGATATGATGAGATAAAAGATGAGATATTAGATGTTGTGATGAAATGAGATATGTGACATGTGATATGAGATATGAGAATTCACAACCACAAATTAGAATTTGGAAAAGTAGAGCATGTATTACCACCTGTCCAAGAATCTAATATAGAAATAGCCAGGGTGGTCACTCCCATGGAAAGATAAATATAAACCTCCGCCATACTGCAACTAGAAATTCTAGTAAAATAATATGAATACAGCAATATAACAAATGAAGTAAGATAAGCTAATAGGGATATCAGCCATAATAATCATGAGGGTAAATACTGCTGCCGACTCTATAATTATCTAAAACATAAAGCCATTTTAATGATCAATCTGATCTAGTAAGCATGCCAAGAAAAATAAAATCAATACCGAACATAAAATTCATACCATGAAAGCCACTTCCATGAAAAGCTGATGGATCAGTGTAATCCAAACGCAAGCGAAAACTGCTAGGCTCCATGTAATCCAAAAGACATTTTTACAGTCTGAAATTTTATGACTTGCTAAAGATTATGAAAAACAAGCAATTTATACTAACAAAAAATGAAGCCAAAAATAAAAAGAAAAAACTCGCTGTCATATAAAATAGCCGCTTCATTCCCATGTCCATTCTCATCATAGAGATAAGGGCCATCAACGTGCCCTCCAATAATGACATGTCTCTCAAAGTGTCCTTCTAAAGAATATGCTTGCCTCCTAGAGGGAAAATCCATCCCGCGGCCCCTATGGCACCATGCCAGGGTCAATCAAGATTAGCTCTTGATGGGGCAGCAACTGCAGCTCCCACTCCAGATGTGTCAGTACCACCTCTATATGAATCCCTTCTTTCTCCTAAGTTTGTAGGAATAATTTATGAGTTGAGACTTGAAAAAAAGTGAATAAATATAAGACCCACAAAAAAATAAAAAAAAAATCATAAAAAACTAATTTTTTAATAGTGGACTTAACTTTTTTATAAAATCAATGTACGACACTTGTGCACTCTCCATAACTGTATGTAGCATTACTCAATTGACAAATAGGAACAATCATCTTGAAACTTAGCATTTACCAGAACAGTTAAAACTTAATCTGGAGGACTTTATTTTACTCAAACAGAACAGTTCATAAATTACATTTGCAAGAAACCGTCATAGATGCATCTAAGATACTTGGAATCCAAAATATGTACCCAAGAAGCCACTCTTAATTTTGTAAGGAAGTACCACCAGTCTTGCTCCTCAGCCTTGGGTTGGCTGAGGATTGACCCATTGCTGCCAAGTATCCACTTAACCAACCAACCATACATAATAATTTTGAAATGCCTACTTCAAGAAGTTACCATATATGCACAACTTCAAATTTCTGAATGAGTGCACAACTTAAAATCTTTCCAAGAGATTATTAATGTAATTATGCAAGGAATATAAAATAATGTGAAAACAAAAATAATATGATAACCCGACCTTAGACCTACCTTCCTTTTCAACCTGTATAAAGTCTACACGATCAACCTTTCCACCACAAGGCACAAACCCTTCTATATAAGTATTCAGGGCTCATGTATACACAAAATGAAAGGAAGAGAAGTTTAGGACTGGAAATGTGTACTTTTGAGGTAGTGAAAATTAAAATATGCGAATTCTTTTGTTAAATGCACAAAAAGCTAAGTACTTATTAAATATTAGAGAAATTAAAATGAGGTTATATATGAAATGTGAAATGAGATGAGATGAAATATGAGATGTGAGATGAGACTCAATATGATATGATATTATATGAGATTAGAGATGAGGTATGAGATATGAGATGAGATTAGATGAGATGAGATGCGAGATAAGGGATGTGACACGATGAGCTAAAATTTGAAATTTGAAATGAGATGAGATGAAATGAATGTTGTTTTGATATGAGATATGATATGAGATAAGATGAGATGAAATATGAGATATGAGATGCTATGATGAGATGAGATATACGATGAGATGAAATATGATATGAGATAAGAGATGAGATTTGAGATATGAGATGAGATTATATTAGATGAAATAAGATGACATAAGAGATAAGATGGGATGCGAGATGAGAGATGGAATGCGATACGATGCGAGATGAGAGATGGGATGCGATGAGATGAAATATGAAATATGAGATGAGATGAGAGATGGCATGAGATATGAGATGAGATGAAAAGAAAGATGAGATAAGAGATGAGATATAAGATATGAGATGAGATTAGATATGAGAGATGAGAGATGACATGAGATAAGAGATATGAGAAGAGATTACATGAAATGAGATGAAAGATAAGATGAGATGTGAAGAAAGATTCTAATATGAGATGCTGTGATGAGATGAGATATGAAATATGAAATGAGATGAGATATAAGATATGAGATGAGAGATGAGAGATGAAATGCGATGCGATGAAATGAAATATGAGATATGAGATGAGATTAGAAGAGAGATGACATGAGATATGATATTAGATGAGATGAAAGATATGATAAGATGAGATGAAACATGAGATATGATATGCTTTGATGAGATGAGATATGAGATATGCGTTGAGAGATGAGAGATGAGATATAAGATATGAGAATTCACAACCACAAATTAGAATTTGGAAAAGTAAAGCATATATTACCACCTGTTCAAGAATCTAATAGAAATAGCAACCGCCCATATGGACGGTCACTCCCATGGAAAGATGAATATGAACCTCCGCCATACTACAACAAGAAATTGTAATAAAATAACATGAATATGTCAATATAACAAGTGAAGTAAGATAAGCTGATAGGGATAATCATGAGGGCCATAATAATCATAAGGGTAAATACTGCTCCCAGCTCCATAATTATCTGAAACATAAAACCATTTTAATGATCAATCCGATATAGTAAGCATGCCAAGAAAAATAAAATAAATACTGAACATAAAATTCATACCATGAAAGTAGCTTCCACAAAAAGCTGATGGATCAATGTAATCCAAACGCAAGCGAAACCTTCTAGGCTCTATGTAATATAATAATCCAAAAGGCATTTTTACAGTCCGAAATATTATAACTCGCTAAAGATTATGAAAAACAAGCAATTTATACATACAAACAATGAAGCCAAAAAGAAAAAGAAAAAACTCACTATCATATAAAATGGCCGCTTCATTCCCATGTTTGTTCTCATCATATAGATAAGGGCCATTAATGTGCAATCTAATAATGGCATGTATGTCAAAGTGTCCTTCCAGAGAATATGGCTGCCTCCTAGAGGGAAAATGCATCCCGCGACCCATATGGCAGCATGCCAAGGTCTATCAAGTTTAGGTCTTGATGGGGCAGCAACTGCAACTCCCACTGCAGATGTGTAATTACCACCTCTATATGAATATCCCTTCTTCCTCTTGAGTTTGTAGGAATAATATATAAGATGAGATTTGGAAAAAAGTGAGTAAATACGAGACTCAAATAAAAAAATAATTTTTTAATAGTGGACTTAACTATTTTTCAAAATCATTGTACGACGCTTGCGAACTTCACGACTATATGTAGCATTACTCAATTGAAAATAGGCACAATCATCTTGAAACTTAGCATCTACCAGAACAATTGAAACTTAATCTGGAGGACTTTATCAATCGAATAGAACAGTTAATAATTACATTTGCAAGAAACCGTCATAGATGCATCTAAGATACCTGGAATCCAAAATATGTACCCAAGAAGCCACTCTTAAT
Source organism: Carya cathayensis (assembly GCA_011037825.1). NCBI lineage: Eukaryota > Viridiplantae > Streptophyta > Magnoliopsida > Fagales > Juglandaceae > Carya > Carya cathayensis. The sequence continues at coordinate 1,113,152 of QGSO01000155.1, forward strand.
TCTCTAAGGAAGTACCACCAGTCTTGCTCAGTTGTGGACCCATTGCTGCCAAAATATCCACTTAACCAACCAACCATACATAATAATTATGACTACTTTAAGAAGTTACCATATGCAGAACTTCAAATTTCCAAATGAGTGCATAAGTTAAAATCTTTCCAAGAGATTATTAATGTAGTTATGCAAGGAATATAAAATAAGAAGAAAGCACCAAAATATAATATGATAACCCTACCTTAGACCTACCTTCCTTTTCAACCAGTCTACACGATCAACCTTTCCACCACAAGGCACAAACCCTTCTATATAAAGTATAAAAGGAAGAGAAGTTGAGGAAAATATTCTTCCAGATACAATGTATGAAGACTAGAAATGTATACTTTTGAGGTAGTGGAAATTAAAATATGGGAATTCTTTTGTTAAATCCAAGAAAAGCTAAGCACTCAAATATTAGAGAAATCAAAATGAAATGATATATGAGAAGAGAGATGAGATGAAATATGAGATATGAGATGAGATGAGAGATGACATGAGATATGTGATATGAGATTAGATAAAAGATGAGATATGAGATGCTGTGATGACATGAGATATGATATGATATGATATGATATGATGAGATATGATGAGAAATGAGAAATGAGACATGAGACATGAGATGAGATGAGATGAGAAATGCGATGCAATGCGATGTAAGATGAGAGCTGAGATGTGATGCGAGATGAGAGGTGCGACACGATGCGAGATGAGAGATGCGATGCGATGAGTTGTGAGATATGAGATAACATGAGAGATGATATGAGATGAGATGAAATATGAGACATGAGATGTTGCGATGAGATGAGATATGATATGATATGATATGATATGACATGATATGAGATAAAATGAGATGAGATGAGATATGAGATGAAATGAGATAAGATTAAAGATGGGATGATGAGATGAGATATGAGATAAGATATGAGACATGAGATATGCGTTAAGAGATGAGATATGAGATATGAGCATTCACAACCACAAATTAGAATTTGAAAAAGTAGAGCATGTATTACCTCCTGTCCGAGAATCTAATGGTAATAGTTGATATGGGCGATCACTCCCATAGAAAGATGAATATGAACCTATTCCATACTGCAACAAGAAATTGTAATAAAATAACATGAATACGTCAATATAACAAGTGAAGATAAGCTTATAGGGATAATCATGACGGCGATAATAATCATGAGGGTAAATGCTATTGTCGTCTCCAAACTTATCTGAAACATAAAGCCATTTTAATGATCAATATGATATATAGTAAGCATGCCAAGAAAAATAAAATCAATATTGAACATAAAATTCATACCAAGAAAGCCGTTTCCATGAAATGCTGATGGATTAGTGTAATCCAAACGCAAGCAAAACCTTCATTCCAAAAGACATTTTTACAGTTTGAAATATTATGACTCACTAAAGATTACGAAAAACAAGCAATTTATACTTGCAAAAAATGAAGCCAAAAAGAAAAAGAAAAAATGCACTGTTATATAAAATGACTGCTTCATTCCCATGTCCATTCTCATCATAGAGATAAGGGCCATCAAAGTGCCTTTGGCATGTTTGTCAAAGTGTCCTTCTAGAGAATATGGTTGCCTCCTAGAGGGAAAATGCATCTCACAGCCCTAAGGCACCATGCTAGGATCGATCAAGATTACGTCTTGATGGGGCTGCAACTGCAGCTCCCACTTCAAATGTGTAATTACCACCTCTATATGAGATGAGATGTGTAATTACCCATTCTTCCTCCTGAGTTTGTATGAATAATATATGAGATGATACTAGGAAAAAAGTAAGTAAATACAAGACCCACCCACATAAATAAAAAAATAATTTTTTAATAATGGACTTAACTCTTTTATAAAGTCAATGTGCGACGCTTGCGCACTCTCCATGACTGTATACAGTATTAGTCAATTGAAAATAGGCATGATCATCTTGAAACCTAGCATCTACAAGAATAGTTTGAAACTTAATCTGGAGGACTTTATCACTCAAATAGAACAGTTCATAATTACATTTGCAAGAAACCGTCATAGATGAATCTAAGATACCTGGAATCCAAAATATGTACCCAAGAAGCCACTCTTAATTCTATAAGGAAGTACCACTAGTCTTGCTCAATCGTGGACCTATTGCTGCCAAGTATCCACTTAACCAACCAACCATACATAATAATTATGAAATACCGAAGTTACCATATGCACAACTTCAGATTTCATAATGATAACCCTACCTTTGACCTTCCTGTCAACCTGTATATGCTAAAGTCTACACGATCAACCTTTCCACCACAAGTCTATATAAAAGTATTCAGGGCTCATATATACACGGAATGAAAGGAAGAGAAATTGAGAGAAGTTGAGGAAAATATTATTCCTAGATCTTCTTCAATGTATGAAGACTTTAAATGTGTACTTTTGAGGTAGTGGAAATTAAAATATATGGATTCTTTCGTTAAATCCACGAAAAACTAAGTACTCAAATATTAGAGAAATTAAGATAAGATGATATATGAGATGAGAGATGAGATGAGAAGAGATAAAATATGATATCTGAAATGCTGTAATGAGATGAAATAAGATGAGATGGGTTATGAGATACGAGATGAGATGAGATGAGTTATGAGATATGAGATATGATGAGATATGATATGATATGATATGATATGAGAGATGAGACATGAGACATGAGATGAGATGTGATGTGATGTGAGATGAGATGCAAGATGCAATGCAAGATGAGAGATGCGATGAGATGAAAGATATGAGATGAGATGAGATGAAATATGAGATGATATGAGGAGTTCAGATGAGATATAAGATGAGATGAGATATGATATGAGATTAGAGATGGGATGATGACATGTGATATAAGACATAAGATATGGAATGAGATGCGATGCAAGATGAGAGATGTGATGGGATGAGATGAAATGAAATGAGATGAAATAAGATGAGATGTGAGATTAGATGAGACATGAGATAATATGAGAGATGAGATAAGAGATTGATGATGAGGTTTACACCCCAAAAAAAAAAAACAAAACAAAACAAAACAAAAAATGAAAACACAATTGCTTTGCAAAGTAGTACATGTATTGAAAAAAGCACCTCTAGAGTCTATTACAACTAATTGGAGTTCATCCTAAATTCCTAAATACAACTTCAAGAGAGAGAGAGAGAGCTCCGCATGCTTGTAGAACATGTACATATCATTCAAATACTTGTAGTTTACTTATCCTTTTAGGATCTCATGGAATAAAGGATTATAATTGTTCGTGAATTAATAAAGTGAATTTAATGTCAACTGAATACAAAATCGAAAATAGAAAAGTATGAATTATTCCTGAATTAATAAAAGTGGATTTCATTATTCGAGGACATTAAACTGGACCATATTTTTTTTGTCAAAAATGTTTAAACTTACTTGCATCCTTTGGTTCTAACAAAGACCAAGGTTGTGAAAGAATTGTATCGGCAAAATGTATTCTATTTCGTTTTCGTGATACATCAATCACACCAAAGTTGACCCATACTATTAAAGTAATCAATAAATGCATGTATTCGGTCCCTTTTTCTGCATAGCAATTCACATACTTCCTCGCTTGGTGAGATTATCCACACAAAAATAGCAATGCAAACACGAACCACTCAAGAGAACAACACAAAAATAAGCATAGGAAGATTTGGCTGAAAAAAGAGAGCTAAATAATGTCACTAAACTACTTCAAAGCGATAGAAGAGCAATTAATCCACAAAATAACATGCAATAATTTAATGAGAAATTCGTGCCCTTCTTTGTTCAGCTTTAAATTTCATGACTACAGCAAATGAAAGCCCCAACACTCAGAAGTTGATTTCCCTATAAAAAAATCTTTCGAGGGTTGTGGAACATTTGAAAGAATTCAAAAGGAAAGTTAAATTTACTACATGGCATCCATTTTCGACTTGTACTCGTAGATTTATTTTAGCTTGATATTTCTCAATGATTCAAAATAGAAAAAAAAAATAAAAAATAAAAATAATAATAATTAAAAAAAATAATTTAAAAAAAAAAAACTAGTTTAGAAAAGCATCAAAACAGATGACTGTGTGTGGTATCTTTTTCTTCTTTTTTTTTCGTTGCAAAAAGAAATTCAAAAAACAAACAAAAGCAATCAGTGATAAAATGAATTAACAATCCTGTTGAATTAACAAAAAAATAAAACCTAAAAAAAAACATTATCACAAAGGGAACACCTATACGTTTCTTGGATATATGAATCTGGCAGAATGGTAATTAACCACAAAAACTTCTATGGAAATCATTGCGATGAAATATGTGAGTCGAGAAAAAAGAAGAATCAGATTGACCTGTGGGCGTGTGAAGAATAAGCTCTCTCTCTCTCTCTCTCTCTCTCTCTCTCTCTCTCTCTCTCTCTCTGCGCTACAGAGTCGGGAGACTCCGGCAACCAGAGCAAAACTTTTTTCAGCAATCCCTCACACAGAAAATGAAATGAGAAAATTAGGAATTACGTTTGACTAAAAAAGATAAAATGAAACTAAATCTATATGGTTCTGTCAAATTGATTAAAAAACACTTACGAATCGATAATCTAAATTGGTTCCAAAAGAAAACTCCGCTTTAGAATCAATGAAATTAAAATCCAAATGTCTCAAGTCCAGCTAATGACAGCGTTATCTCACCATCGGATATTGTGACTCTAGGAATAGCAAAACAGAGACCATATCACTACGCAATCAATGCACGGGGACAATTGCAAGACAAAGGAAAACTTTGTTTGGAAGTCCAGCTATGTTTACTCTGTTTTACACGTTAGTTTAGCTTGTTGTACAGAGCCCTGCTATAGGCTTCATATATCATGTAATTGCATGTATATAAGGAATGGAAACCTTTTCTCTATCTCACCTGTGAGATAGAATTTCTCAAGAGTTCCTTAGCTAATAGATAAAAAACTAAATCATATCATAAAATAAAAGCCAATTGCAGATTCAATGCACTGATGNAATAGAAAACAATAAATGAACACATAGGAAAAAGGAAAAATAAAGAAAATGAAAAATGAGGCCAACAAATGCTTTACAGCTAGTATGGCAGCGATAATTCCATTATTCAGCAATGCAAACTAATTGTTTTTTTACACCAGAGTCCCACAAAGTCGAGCCCATAATATATGCTGACTTGCATACATATCAACTAGTGTGTACTTTTATATATACGTATGCACGCATATATAATGTGTGTGTGTGTATGTATGCGCGCGTGTCCAAGTGACAGGAGGAGCTAGTTTTTCTATATCATGTGACATACTTCGTAGCAAAATTCATAGCCATAATGCTGAACCCTTCTTTTGGCAAGTCTTTTCCAAGGCCTAGCATCAAAGGCAGCAAGCAATTCTTGAAAAACAAAGAAATGTAACATAAAGAATATAGTGAAAGCCAAAAACTTTCATGCAAATGATGCAACATTTACTCAGACAATATTAGAAACTTAAGTGCAAAAGAATGAATAATGCAAGAATAAAGTCCGGCAACAGAAGACAGTGACCTAACCTCCTCTTTTTTTATGCTGACAAAGTCTTGCAATAATTAAAGGCCAGGAATGTTCAACTTAGAAGCCATCTACTAAAACTGAGTCATTAACCTGCCCCAGAAGGCAAGCAACTTTATCAATCTATAAGAGACAAATACATAATGGATACTGTGGCTTGTGTATGATAAAATATAATGAGCTCCATTGAGCCATTGACGATCTACTCGTACACAAATGAACTCATTAGTATACCTATAAAAGGCTCCAGATAAATACACAATGTTCCTGGCTACTTGTCTCGATTTCAACAAGGAATTCATATATCAAGTCTATTTAAGACAAATTCCAAGTTATCTACTTAAGAGACAATAATTAAGCAATGGCCAACCAAATCTTACAAATCCCGTGTGAGAAAACACCAATTATCACATCTAGGGCTGTACACTAGTTTTAGTATGAATTTAGATATTACATACAAATTCATCGGAAGGAGCAAAAAGTAAAACAATGCAAGATAACAGAGAACGAACCCAGAAACGGCCTTTTGCGCAAATCATGAGACAGAATCGTTCAAGTTTAGCCTTAAAAAATTAGAGATTTTACTCACCAAAACAATTTTTCATCACTCAAAAGAAAATCATCTAATCACTAGCCTAGTTTTCTCGACAAAAATAGATACAAAACCAAAACAAGTTTCACAAACTTAAATAAATAAATCTCACAAGAAGTTTCTCCTCAATCATATATATTGACTGAGCCCGCTAGTTCCATAACATACCTGTGAAGTGGGTTGAAGTACTGAATACCAGATGTGCAACGAACGACGATCAAGGTCCAGACAGGGGAGTCCATCAAATGCTTCCAATGCAGCTGTGGTGGAACTCTCATCATGATAAGAAACAATAACACGGGCATCGCTGTTGTCAGCCGCAAAGACACCTTTGAGTTCCCCAAAGGCACTGAAAACTGAGGCAATGGAGTTATAAGAAAGTCTCACTGCCGGCCCACAGTTGGCCACGTAAAGGTTGGGACTTGAATCACCTTCAAAACCCTTCGGACACCAAAACCTTGGCAATCCCATGGAAGTGAAGGATATACTTGAATCGGCTCAATTTCTTTGTAAGATGCTATTGTGGAGGTGTTGAGAAGCAGTGATGCAAGTGCTGCATTACGTGTGTGTGTGAGGCTAAACGACAGATAGTTCTTAACAAACATGTAATATGAGTTGTAGTTTAGAGAGGTTATTAGTACGGCGTCGTTTTACGTGTGAGTAAAAGAATTAAGTGGCAGATGTCGTATGAATCTGAAAGGGAAGCAGTTAGTAAAAACGCTGCCTTTTGTAATTGTTTTCAACTATAATAACAGACTGAAATGGAAGGGAAGGTATCAGAAAGTTTATTCAATCATTTCTCGTCTCTCTGTTTCCATCTCTCTTTCTCCCATTCATCTACTTCTTGGAGAGTGACTCTCTCGAATCAGTCAAGGAAAAAGGGTCCATTACATTTGGTATCAGAGCCAGTACTATGGCAGAAGGTACAAGGTCATATGCACAAGTTCTTGATTCAATGAATCAGTTAAGGCAACAGCAGGAAAGGCAGCAAAAGCAGTTGGAAGATGCGATATCCATTCTGGTTCAGCAGCAAGAAACTGTTCGTATGGATAGGGAAAATCAAGAAAGAAAGTTTGCTGAGATGGTGCAGCAAATCTCAAGAATTTCTTTAAATAATTCTCCTGGGAATGGTCATGGAGCAAGATAGCATCAAGATAATGTGAATCTTGAAGAAAATGAAGGTAGTGATGGAGGGCAGTATCGTGACTCAGTTGATAGAGGAATCTTTAAGAACATTAAGATAGAACTACCAAAATATTCTGGGGGGAATCCTGTTTCTTGGGTGTATAAGGCAAATCAGTATTTCTTGTATCATCAAGTTCCACCAGCACAAAGAATTTTCTTTGTTTCCTTTTACATGGAGGAAGAAGCTTTAGTTTGGTTTCAGAATTCTACAGAAGCAGGTCTTTTTCACTCGTGGGATGAATTTATCCAAGAACTACAAGTGAGGTTTGGATTGTCTGTTTATGATGATCCAATGGAGGAGTTAACAAGGCTGAAACAATTAGGTTCTGTTGTGGCTTACAAGGCAAAATTTGATTTGGTCTCTAATAGACTCAAGGGGATTTCTGAAAAGAATAAGTTGAGTTGCTTTATAAGTGGCTTGAAGGATGAGGTGAGGTTTACTATGAAGATGTTCAACCCCAGGAACTTGAATGATGCATTTGGCTTGGCCAAGATTCAAGAACAGAATGTTTGGAGTACAAGAAGAGCTTGGAAGTCAAGTTCTTATGATTCTGGAACTAGTATACAAAGATCAGTACAAGTTCCTTCTATTTTGGGGGCTCCTCCTAAAGGGCAGGTTGTCTCTAAAACACCTTACCAAAGGATTTCAGAAACGCAAATGCAAGAAAGAAGGAAGAAAGGTCTTTGCTATTTTTGTGAGGAAAAATATCATCAAGGGCATAAATGTGTCAAACCAAGATTGTATGTTTTGGAGGGAATGGATTTGTCTCAAATGGATTCATGGGAATTAGTAGAGGAAACTCAGCAGTTACAAGAGGGGGCACAACATCAAGATGAACAACCTGTTGTTCAAGTGGCCTCAATTTCGATTCAGGCAATGATGGGTACATCAAGTCCTCAAACAATGAGGGTTATTGGACAGCTAAAGAAGAAGAGGGTGGTGATACTGATTGATAGTGGCAGTACTCATAATTTTGTAGATACCATGATAGCCATTAATTCTGGGTTGTGTTTACAAAGATCCAATCCTATGCAAGTTAAAATTGCTAATGGTGATATGGTTAGTAGTGAAGGAGTCTGTACTGAAGTAGGAATTCAGATTCAAGGAACTACATTTGTAACAGATTTTTGTACCTTGGAGTTAGGTGGATGTGATGTTGTCCTAGGGGTGCAATGGTTATTGTCTCTAGGGCCCATTCTTTGGGACTTTAAAAAGCTGCAAATGCAGTTTAGCATTGAAGGAAGAGGTATTTCTTTACAAGGGTTATCTTCCCCTTGTAATCCCTTGATTAAAGATGGGGAAATTTCCAGTATAGCTGGATTGGAACATCGAAGTATGTTCTTACATATGATTTCTGTACAACCTCAAGAAGGTATTATTAAAGAACCTGAGAGGATAACAAAGCTGTTGAGCAGGTTCAGCAGTGTTTTTGAGGAACCAACTAGCCTACCTCCTCAAAGATCCCATGATCATCAAATCAACTTGAAGCAAGGGGTTGTACCTGTGAGTGTTAGACCTTACAGATACCCTTATTATCAAAAGACTGAGATTGAAAAAATTGTTAAAGAATTACTGCATTCTGGAGTAATAAGGCCAAGTCAGTCCCCTTTTTCATCTCCAGTGCTGTTGGTGAAGAAAGCTGATGGGTCTTGGAGGATGTGCATCGATTACAGAGTTTTAAATGAAGCTACAATCAAAGATAAGTACCCTATCCCTGTTATTAGTACGGCGTCGTTTTACGTGTGAGTAAAAGAATTAAGTGGCAGATGTCGTATGAATCTGAAAGGGAAGCAGTTAGTAAAAACGCTGCCGTTTGTAATTGTTTTCAACTATAATAACAGACTGAAATGGAAGGAAAGGCATCAGAAAAGTTTATTCAATCATTTCTCGTCTCTCTATTTCCATCTCTCTTTCTCCCATTCATCTACTTCTTGGAGAGTGACTCTCTCGAATCAGTCAAAGAAAAAGGGTCCATTACACTATTGTAGAGGAGCTTTTTTGGTGTTGGGTACCTCTGTTAGAAAAATGATAAAGTTCACGTTTTAATTACTGAGATACTGTCGAATGCGTTACTTTGATTTCTTCCATTCTAATGTCTGTGTTTTTATGGTTTGTTCAGAGTAATTTTATTGAATATTATCTCGTTTATTTGTTCTGTTTGAGATGGGTGGTTTTAATACTTACTACATATGGCTGCTGAGAAAATTTGGAGAAAATGACGTTACATTACACTCAAAAATAAAAAGTAAAGGAAATGTATGGGAGGAATGAAATTAGGGAGGTCAGGTAAAACTAGGAAAATAAAAGGCCCTATCTACCGTATTCCTTAAACTAATTATTGATTTCTTTGTTTTTTCTTAGTTTTACTAGCAACAGCAAGGCTTCAAGGTTGTTGATTGGATTGTCTGAAGGATTTGATGACTGCTGAACTGGGTCTTAGATAAAGAGTTATTAATGAAGCTGATAATTTGAAGTTGCTAATTGATACTTCATTAATAAATTCCTTATGAAGGGTTTAGTCATGTGCCAAAACTCTATGAGAGGTAAAGAGAGGAAATTTAGCTAGAATCCAATGCCCGTCTAGTGAATGTTTCATTGATTCATTCCGGAAGCATGCATTTCGAGACTTTAACAATCTTCCCTCATCGGACAAAAGAAAATGTGACAATTAGAATGCAGAATGGCGTAATGATTTTTTGGGAGTCAAATGGGAAATTTAGCATGACGTATTACTCTTTTTTTATTTAGCATGACAATTGTTTACACATGACGCTTACAATTTCGATTCAAATTATCTTGGAAAGTTAGCATATCGGGAATTAGGATGTATCACTGTTTTAAACTCAAGTCAATGTCCAAAACCATCAACTCTGGACGTGGATGTTTGAAGCTTGTAGCCATACCTCATCTCAACGATGACTGCTGCATATATATCAGCCACTCCAGCTTCACTTTCATTTTTAATCACTTTCCATTCATGCACAGCCTGGTTACGGATAGTTTTGTTCAAATATGTAGGCCAGCATTGAGTGTGATGGTTAGGGACACTATTGATTCAATTATTTTAGATTTGAATTTCTGTAAACTTTAAATGAAGCCAAAGACTAGTCCAGCTTGGGTCTCATGCTTAGTGCTTCAATATTCCCTAATTAATTCCTCATCATTAGAAAGCTGGTAGACTTGTGCAGTAGGTTGTGTAAATATTATTATTCTTTACTCATTCTGTGGTGTAATGATTTTTTTTTTTTTTTTAACTTACGACTCTTCCTTGTTTCACATTCTTGTATGCAGGTGTGGAGTCACACCCAAGCTCCAAAATTGCTTTACCATGGGGGAAGAGGAAGATGGAATGCCACCCAGGCCTTCGACTTCGACTTCGCAGTCGTATGTTGGTCCTGTAAATCCATACTACCCGCCATTAATGTGGCTTGAAAATACATATCAAAATCTAAATGTCTACCATGGATTTGATGCTTTTTATTTTTCAAAAAAATTTGTTTGACGTGCTTTTGAATTTTACAAATTGCATAATTACAGCATCCTTATGAACTAAATATGCCCCACCCTCCATCAAGTAATCCGGAGGATTTTAGGCAAGTTGAAGATTCATTCTAGGTATATTTTCTCTTAATTTTTTAAAGTCATTCTATTTTTTTCTAACAACTTGCCTGGTTGAAGCATCTGCTGATTAGGTTCTGAATTGTATATGTGAGAGTGGTATTTGAAGTTTCTTGTAGTCATATTGCATGATTAGGTTCGAGAATGGATTCAGGCAGTTGGTTGTTCTATTCCCTTCGAAACTGTTTACGTCCTGTAAAAGCTTATTTTGGTTTTTATGTGTTTTTGCAGGTATTCATGAAGTAAGTTCACACTATCTGATGCAGGGTGGGGTTAAGAGTTCGTTGTTGTGGCTTCCTATTAAAGTTTCATCATTACTCCATTTTGTGTTCCTTTTCTGGTTTATCATGAATAAGATTTTCCTCATTATGCAAAGTGCAGCTGATCTGTCTTTTTCTGCCATTTTTCAGATCTGGTCTTGTGGCTTTGTGGTGCAAACTTCATATTGACTAAAATTGACAAGATTGGAAGCTAAGACAAGATGTTGATTTTCATTTGCTATATATTTAGTTCATGTATAACTTTAGCAGCCTACGTGGTTGTTAAGCATACACTGATCTCTGTATATATTAAGAGAGACGACCATGATTTACAAGTTTGTTAATGAATATTGTAAGTTAATCCATGTGAAAATGATGAGGGAATTTGGCAACTTTTTGGTGATATTTGTCTCCATGTGGTTGTTTCCTTCTTGACCATCAGGACGGAAATCTAGAATAAATCTGTGTGGCACCTTCATGGCCAACTTTTGTGGGGTACTACAATAAATTATAATTTCTGGCTTTAGATTTCAGTGCCAATTAAACCTGGTGTTTAAGGTCTAAACATCTACTTTAGCTTTGGATTTCAAGAGATCAAACCATGTGCACAAGCTGTTTGGTAAACTCAACTTTTCATTACACAGGTTAATTTAACGAACCTCCAGATACTCCTTTTGTACATTATAACCAAAACATAGGAGTAAAATTACAATTAATCCATTTAAAAACAATCTACTCCATACAACGTGTAAAATTTACATACAATTTATCTGAACCAAGCCAAAACTATTACAATTATGACAACCCAGTACAAACACAATAATTTTCGTTTTTCTTTCTAAAGAGTTCTCTCTCTCTCTCTCTCTCTCTCTCTCACACACACACACTTTATCTTCCCTTTTCCAAACTTCATACTCAAGTAGCAATACGTAATCTCACATGTTCCAAACTTTATTCTCTCTTGCACAAATGTTCTAATCTAGCAAATGAAGTATATCCGCCCAAACGAAAAATTCACATCTTGCTTCTTCCTGCACACAGTACGAACATTTAAATAAAATGATAAATCACACTGTGCAAAATCAAACTCAATATGCTAATTAACATGATAAGTTACTTTACCATGTTATACTTTGGGTAGGCGAAATATTTCCTTCCGGGATTTTTCTTAGTGTTCTACGTCTTTAGTGGTGCTTTCAAACCACACAAACAAGTTGGTTCCATCACTAAATCATCAACCACAAACGTTGATGATTGGGTTGATGCCATGTGTGATTCAAGACTGCACCAACAGCAGGTACAACAGGAGCGTGCACATAACAGTGCCCACTTGATTTGTCAAAGGGAGCACAGCCTTTGCTCGGAAATGCTGGTCACCCTACATTGTGTCCTATTTCCTACTTAACTGCAAAGTCCACAGAAATGAGTAGTTTTCCTTCTGCACTGGTAATTATTCACAATTTCAAATTGGATGAAGGTTCCAAAGGTGATGGGACCACTAACTAGTTAATTATGGTATCGACATTCCAGAACAAGAGAGCCATTTTTCCAAATAAACAGTTACCATCATCTAATGCTACACCTCTTTCAATGCCTTCTTATGGATTAATGCAACCTAAGGCATTTTCCAAAATTCCAGCGTCCCAGAACTTCAAAATAACTACGTAACAGGTTTAAGTAACTGACGGAAATACTCAGCCTGTAATAGAATATAGAAAGGAACTATTAGTGAAGCAAATAATGTCACATGGAGCAGGAAGGGTTTGGTTCCATCCTTAGCCAATAAGATATCTCTTCTTTTAGTCATCCTTCTTTTTTTTTCTAGGAACCAAGCATCCAGAACAAAGTCCCTTTTCATCATCCTTATCTAAAGGAGAATAAAGTTTGGTTTATTTAATATTAACTCATACGAAACAACTAAAGCAAAACGTGCAGAAGGCACAACCCAAGTTTCCAAGATGAACAAAAGAGAGACACCTGGTCCCATCTAGAAGGAAAGAGATTCAAGAAAATTATGAAAAGTCCATTAATGCCGGTAGGAACAGTACAAAGGAACAGAGAATCAATACCAAAAAAGAATAGTTTAGAGCTCTTTCAGCATCCGTATGCAGTCCCAAAGTTCTTTCCTCCATTTTCTTTGTAATATACAGGAGACAAATAGAAACTATCTTCCACAATGCTGCAATTTGCAGGCAGGCTCCTAGTCCTATTGAACTCGTGATCTCACCCTCTAACCCATGCTTTGAGGGAGAAAATTTCATTTGAGCAAATTGGCATCATCATTCATGCATTACCACAAAAAATAAAAAAATAAAATAAAAGAAAGAAAGAAAGAAAACAGTTCACATGCATTCTTATAGTAATTGTTGTAATAAACATCCATCTACAATCACCACAAGGACACATCTAGAATCTGATGGAGAGGTTAAAATCTACCGTAACACAACAAGCTATACAGTTATAACTTATGACCCATCAAAAATAGCATGACTTACAAGCACTATAATATACATGAGATAGAAGACAAAATGGAGATTATAAAGAAATTTCATGTGGAAATAAACAAAGCTAGAAACATTTTCCCCATCAAGTAATACTACTGCTGTGGCCATAAGAAGCTTCTCTCCTTATGTCATAAGGACACCAGGATCATCATATAAGGATCAAACAATAAGGAAGGAAAAAAATAAGGAAACAAAATAGAGAAAATCACCCAAAGCCATGAAGGCAGTAACTTGCAGACAAGAAAATAGGAAAACATTTTTACCTGGCAAACTTGTATTAATTGGTAGTACGCAATGATCCCGACACTTATTTTAATATTCCCCACTTCTTTCACAGCTCTGTATCTTTTTATGGTCACTCCAATGTACATTCTCAATCCTCCAACTAGTTTCAAACTAAACAAATACTAAAAAAATTCCTTCAGAAACCACCTGTAATACACCTAGAGAGATCGGGAAAATCAGCCTAGGATCATCAGCATAGAGAAAAAGGTGAGGTGAAACAAACACATAACCAATGCTAACTTGTGAGAAATTTAAACAGAAAATTACAATGATGAATCTTACTGAACTGGAAAAACTATGAACATCCAAACAACGGTCCATACTAAAATTATTATATTCACCGAGGTGGGTTCACATTTTTCGTGAAACAAATGAAAATATTCTAAATATTAGGTGAAAACAAAAGGACATACAATACAATGATTACATCTAGTTTCTAATTCTTTCCGCACCCTGTTTCAGCCCAGAATATAACCATATAAATTCAATTCCCAAATGTTACGTAGGACATTGTTATGAACCTGAGGTGAAACGTTGCCGTCCGAAGTTGCTACTGAAAAGAAACGGCGTCGTGGAGCTTGAAGAGAAACATTGTCATCTGAGGCTTGGGAGAATAAAATAGCGAAGTGGGTTCCTTAAGTCTAAGCTATGCGTTTCACTAGTTTTTACAGTTAATATGTCTGCCATTTTCATATGATCCTTCGTCATTTTATACTTTGTACTTTTCTATTTAGGTTTGTTACGGGAGGCTGTGAGTATTGTAAAAGGGGAATCAAAGGAAGAGGGGAATCATTCTGAAGACATTGTTTTGAGTGAATTTTTTGTAATGGAGGTTGGGTCTCTCGAAGAATCTGTAGCAATTTCCTAGTGGCTCTACTGACCTTTTTATCAAACATCCTATGTGCATTCTTACTCATTCATTCACCCTGTAGCCATTACACTCACTACATTCCTCTTTACAAGCATTTCACACAAAAGAGTCTTTACAATTGGTATCTAGAGCCAACGATCTTGATATGGAATTGTAATGAAGAACTTCAACTCTGTTTTCAGAACTATCATCACGCTCTCCATGAAAAAATATATAGAGTGATCTTGGAGAAATGGTGCTTACCGTGAAGTCTTTTGACAGTAAACATTTAAAAATCATAGTTGAACCTTCCTACACTATTTACTACGTGAAGCTGAATGTTGAATATGCATATGGAATGCATATATATCCATTGGAGCAACAAAACTTGAGGGACGGAGACTTACTGTTGAGAGATGATCAGGGCCAGCTGAGCACCTTCCCGCCTCTAAAGAAGAAGAGATCTGGCTCTTGCCATCTCGTTATTCTCCGGCTTAGTACCTATGAACTTCCTTCGCCCGTATCCTAATGAGTCAAGCATCTCCCCTCAACCCATATTATCAGAAGATTGCCTTCTTTCAAATTTCAAAAGATGCGTCAGTTTTCTCGAGAAGCTATAAGTAGATAGTTTAAGTAGCTGTTCAGAACAGAAGTTCACGGTTCAATTCCGAGACTTAAGACTAGTTCCTTCCTCGGTTTCCTGGTACATAAGAGACGGACTCTGTCAATTCTTGAATACTTTTAACGTTTGGTTAACTAAAATCAAAATTTTCATCTTAATTTGTCATTATAATTTTTTTAAATTTTTATATAAAATATAATAAATAATTTAACTTTTTTAAGTTCCAATACAAAATTAATATTAAAAGATTATATTATAATAATATTTTATTTATTACTATTCAAAACATCTCATCTCATCTATGTAACCAAATGGTAGTTTTCTTACTTTCCCCGCTTTTCATATAGACTTCGACGAAGACTGAGTTTCGAGAGTTTGCCATTAGGCATCTTAGCAATTGCTTAAGAGCATCCATATTGGCTTCATCAAAGCCATCTTTAAAATTTGATGAAAAGTACAAGTTTTCCATAAATCTAAAATCTTCATATCTATAATCCCACATTGGATTAGCCATTGGATTCATCAAAATAATAATATAATATTATTAAAAATAATAATATAATTTTTTTTTTCATATTTTACAATTAAACTAACTATATGTACATTAATAATTTAATTTGATATTTAAATTATTAATTTCCAACTAATTTTTTTCCTCAACCTAATTACCAACAAACACATATTGAGCTCGTTGCTCTAGTTCCTTGATCTCAAAATACTCCACCTGAATAAACCACAAAAATAAACAAGTTCATGGAGGATTTAGATTGTATATATTTTTACCTTTTATTAACTTATATGGATATATAAGTTAATATATTTATTTATCTATTAGTGCAATGCTCTAGTTCCTTGATCTCAAAATACTCTACCATATGAATAAACTACACAAATAACACAAGTTCCTGGAAGCTAGAATGGAGAAACTACGATTGATCCATAAATATATTTAGATTGTATAAATAAATTCTGCTGGAGTTAATAGCACAAAGACACTAATTCAGCCTTAATAAATTCAAATAACTCAAGTCATCAAATAACACAAATAACACAAGTTCCTGGAAGCTAGACAAATAAATTCTGCTAGAGTTAGTAGCACAAAGACAGATCCAAAGATTAAACAAATAAATTCAATCTCAAGTCATTAATCCAACCACATAACAAAGACACTAATTCATCCTTAATAAATGACACAATAAACAACTTCCATTCAGATTTTCCTTTCTATAAACAGATCCAAATACAAAGTTTAATAAATATCACACAAACACTTCCAAAATACAAGCTACTTCACAAATTTTCAACCCCACAAACACTTTAACAAATTCTGGAGGATTCACACAGCTTCTAACCACAAACACTTCCAAAATTGGCAGCTACTAAATAAATATACAGCTCCAACAAACATTTCCAAAATACAAGGTACTAAAAAAATTTTCTAACCACAAATACTTCCAAAATTATGGCTAATAAACAAATTTTCTAACTACAAACAGGAGCCAAAATATAAACTACCATTCAGATTTTCCAACCACAAAAGATTCCAAAGATTTCCACAATGAATTGCCAAAAAAATTTTCCATTCATAGTGGCTGCCCAGCCACATGCTTTATAACAAAATCTTGTGGCTAGGCAGCCACTAGAAGCTGGAAATGCACAATTCATTCAGATGTACCATCTGAATCACTCATAGACTCTTCAAAAATTTTCTTCTGAACTTTATAGAAGTAGGCTTGCTGCATGGAGTTCATACCAGAAAGATCCTTCCTCATCATCTCAGCCTCGAACTTTCTCTTATCAAGCTCTAGTTGTGCACCTCTATCACGATCTGCCTTCATCTGCCATTCTCTTCTCTTTGCCATAAGCAATCGTCTATCCTCCGTCATTGCTCCTAATGCCACGTTGAACTCAGCATCAGATGATTCTTGGGCCTTCCGCTTCCTCAAATTTTCCTTTTCAGCTTTTTTTCCAGCAGGCCTTTCAACATTCTCCTCCACAACATCGTCCAAAATAAATTCACTTGACTGCTCATTGGAAGGACGTTTGTCATGTGGCTTTCTCCTCGTATTCAGCGTATTCATGTGTTGATGCCATTTGGGTTGGTATCTCAAAAGATTTCAAGAATGGTCCAATGTGAAGTTCCCTCGTTCCATCTCTTTGTACAATATTTTTGCATTTTCAATCTGAAAAAAGTTTAAGGAATACTGTCAAATAATAATTCTTACATAAATAGCCCACATTATTAAAGGAAAATGGTACATACCTTATCTTGTTCGGTACAACCACTTGGGTGCAATGACTCTACTTGTGCTAAATATGCACAAAACTTATTTGTGCATTTCTGGATCATGGACCAACGATTGATCAATAATCCAACTGAATAGTTCACAGTATGTGGTTTTTTATATTCATGATAAAAATCAGAAATCCTCTCCCACATTTGAGTGGATTTCTGATCAGTTCCCTGAATGGTATCAATACTAATGTTGAGCCAACCAGAGACAAGTACATTATCCTCGTCAACAGTGAAAGAAGCTCATCTTTGAACTTTTTTTGCTGGAGGCCTCTTTTCACCGTGAAGGGGGGTAGCTTCGACCACAACATTAGAATGTTGTGTGAAACAGGGCATGTAATATGAACCACCATGTGTTTAGAGACATCTAATCTAATCTCACCAATACATTACAGTTTGCTCAATCAAATAAACTAGGTCTGCAAATCATCAAATATAGCAACAATAAATTCATACAAATCAGAAACAAGTCACAAAATCAACCAAAGAAAGCTAGGGATGCAAATTATCAAGGCAGTACCAACATTTGAATCCATAATTAGAAACAAGTCAGAAAATCAACCAAAAAAAACTAGGGATGCAAATCATCAAATATACCAACAATAAATTCATACAAATCAAAAACAAGTCAGAAAATCAACAAAAAAAAAAAAAAACTAAGGATACTAATCATCAAATATACCAGTTGCATAACAGATTCATCAAACTAGGGTTCTAGGAGATTTGGAGAGGAGACGAACCTGAAGGAGAAGAACGTCGCGCCAACTGCTGAAGGAAGCAGTCCAGTAAGTCACTCTGCTTCAATGTGAAGAAAAAGAGAAGAGGAAGAATCGGTAAGGATCTACCGTTACAGAGAGAAATAGAGAAAGGGGGAGAGCAAAAAACGAGGGAGGAAAAGGAGAAGAACATTGCATACACCTGATTTGAGGAGAGAAACCATGGGTTTGATTCGATTTTGCGTGAAGGAGAAGCAGAGATAGAGTCTGTGCTCGATCGATGGAACGAGAGAAAGAGAGAAAGGGGGGGGGAGAAAGACGCGGGGAGGGAAAGGAGAGAGAAATAAAATAAAAGAAATCCATTGTACATTAAAATTGCAATAAAATATGCGGATGAATGTGAAACAATAGTCTTTCAAATTTGAAGGAAAATGGTGAAACACTGTAGCTCAAAACTTGAGATAAATGGTTTTACCGAATCCAATGCAGGTGAATTTCATCTATATTCATTAAATTTTGAAGATGCATTGGCTTTTGATGAAGCCAATGCCAATGCTCTAAGGCCTCTAGCGGAAGAAGGCCCAAAATTTTTTTAAGTAAAATTAATTAAAAAGAAAAGAAAATCTAATTAAAATAAATAAATTAACTTAATAAAAAAATATCAAAAACATCAAATAGATATCATGTTACTATTAGTTTTAAAAGTATCTTCACTTAATAATTATCTCCCATACTATTATTATAAAAATACACTTCTACTTTATCATTATTAATTTAATATATAATGCGAAAATTATAAATAACAAAATCAAATTTCAAGTATCCATAAAAAATTTTTGTATTATCCTTTGAAAAGACAATGGCCGAAATTTTCCCAAATGCGTAGATTGTTTATAGAACTTTATTGAAAATAATGATTATAATTATTTCTAAGGTCCCGTTTAGATTTGAAAAGCATTTCATTCCACCTTATCTCATCATTACAACTTTTTTAAATTTTTGCAATATATATAACAAACAATTCAACATTTTTAAATCTCAATTCAACTTTTTCAAATTCAAAAACAACAAAAATAATAATAATAATAAATACTATTATAAGTGTGTTTGGGTGTTAAGAGTAACTTAACACTTCTCAACAAATTCCATTACTATTCATTACTTTATTATTATTTTTTACCTATTTTTTATTACTATTAATTACTTTTTATTACTATTCAATATTCTATTATTACTTTTCATCTACTTTTTCACTATTATTCACAACATACATCAACAATTTTCAACACCCAAACCCAATAAAGCCATATCATCTCATCTCTAAATCCAAACAAACCCTAAGGCTGCGTTTGGTTCCTTGACTTATCTCATCTAATCATTACAACTTTCTTAACTTCCAACATAAAATATAATAAACAATTCAACTTTTTCAAATCTCAAAATAATAATAATATTAAAAAATAATATTTTATTCAACTTTCATCTCAACTCAACTCAACTTAACTCAACATCCAAACCGGCGTCTAAAGCATGTATTGTAAAATTAAATTAGATCAAATCCTCTCTAAACCAATAATTTTCTAACAAAGATTAAAATGATTATTAGTTGAAAATATGATATAAAATTCTAATCATTAATTTATTTTACAAAAATATAAGAATTCTTTTTAAATAAAAAGTTAATGTAAAAATTAATTTTAAAATTATTTTATTTTTTAAAAAAATAAATAAAAAAGCATCGATCAAAATTTTCGCCTTAAAGCATTATTAATGGATTATGCATATGTAAAGGACAATTTTTAAAGCATTGTTAATGGATTATGCATATGTAAATGACAATTTTGATAAATGTAAGATGAATTTAAATTTTGACTATTCCATTTACATAAGTCTCTACATTGAAATAGCTATTTTTTAATTATATAACGATAAAATAATATAAGATGAATTTGACTTTAGCTATTCACATCAAATTTTCACATTGGATTATCTATTTATTTATTATATAGTAATGAGTAATTAAGAATTTAAAAAATATTTAATTTTTTTAATTATTAATTTATTTTATTTTATCATATTTTACTATTTTATTTAAAGAAACTCACGTGAATATTATGGAAGTAAATTGAGAGAAGAGAGAGAGTTATAAAAAAATAAAATAAAATGAACATTTGATGTGTGTACAGTACTTATCAAACCTGGTTTAAGATTTAAATTTTTTGTAGCTAAAAGCTACTATAGCTAGGATTTGGCTAATCCAATGTGATGGTTTTTTATGTCTTATTAGCTACTTGAAGATGGTTTTTGATGTTTAAATATTCCAATGAGGATGTTCTTAGGCCTACAAAATATTGAACCAGCCCTGGAGATGATGTTACTCTAATAGAAACAAGGGTTTTTGAAGATAACTATCTCAATCTAGATATAGGGAGTGATGAACGTGACTCCAAAAAATTAAAAAAGGTGGAAATAGCTATGACTTTAACAAAGAAATTAGCGAATTCAATGAAAGGAAAAATCTGTGGTTGTAGAAGAGATCCCAATTCTTGATGGTGAAATCTCAGAGTCATCGAAGGAATTGGGTGGATTTATCTTAAGTCACTAAGGTTGCCAACTTTGTTCATAGTAGAGAAACATTAAAAGGCTTCTTGATGGCAGTAAATCTGGCTTTTTGGGCGTCATCAGAATCATTGCTTGCTTCCGACCCTACGCCATCGTCCACAATCACAACTACAATGGACGAACTAGGACACCAGTATGGAACCTTCGATCCAGATGGTTTGAAGATTAGTGATGTGGAATCAAAGAGTGAAGATGAACCGAGACTAAAGCTATTACTGGAGTGGAATTTGTTTGAGTCAGCATTGCGCTCTTCATATATGGTGATTAAATTGGAAACACGAAGTGATAATGGAATAAAATAACTCCAGCTTCTTCCAGCCCGAATGGGATTTGCTCTTGTGGGTAGCTAACAGAAGTTTCAGTACATGAATCTCAAAGTAAAACAAAAAGACAAAAATGAGTGTGGTAGGTTTTCACCCAAGCACGGGCATACTGATTTCTACTACCATAATTTCTTGAGGTTACATGGTTATTGCTCAAGAGTTTCAACAGCAGATGGGGTGTATGAAATTACTGCATTGCTTGAATCTATTGTGAAATTGGATGGCTCTGGTGCTTCCAAGCATTTTGGCGTAGCTTATGATGCTATGTCCTTGAGCAATATTGATAAGCTGAAAGCGGGAGTGCAACATGCAATTAGAACTCTAGAAAGCGTTATCTTCATTTGTGGAACTGTGCTCTTGGATCTTCTTAGTGTCCTTCACTCTTGTAATTTTTGGTGGAGAACAATGGAAAAGTCTCATAGGTTTGCAAGTTTTAGTAGATATGAACCCTGTTCCTCAACTGTTTGATGTTTTGCCACAAAGGGGTGCTTGGGCCCTTTGATAGAGGAAGGGAAGGAACTCATGTGGGGTGTGCTTGTGTGGCCTGGGAGTTGTTCGATGAAATGTTTGAAGAGCCTTTTGCTAATTCCTTCAGCAGACATTATGGATTGCTAGGATTAAATGGGTGTGGGAAATCTACACTTCTCACTACAACTCAAACCTCCCCCACCAAGTCGAGCTGTTATTCGAGGCGTCGATCATTAGAATGTTGCTCATAGTGGCGCACTCGGTGAGTTGGGATGTCAACTTCCACTGGTGGCATGGCCTCATGACCATATGCTAAGGCGAATGGGGTCTCACTGGTCAGTGTCCTTATGGTCGTCTGGTAGGCCCATAGGATGACCGGGAGCTCCTCTGACCAAGCTCATTTTCAATCACTCAGTTTCTTCTTTAATAACCGCAACATGGTTTTGTTGGTGGCTTCTACTTGACCATTCGACTGGGGATGTCCCGGTGATGAGTACTGAAACTTGATCCCCAGGTCCTAGCACTACTCTCAGTAATGATCCGAGTCAAACTGCCTTCCATTATCAGACACAATACAGTGAGGCATCCCGAACCTGCAAACGATGCCTTGCAAGTAATGTTATTGGTCATGATTGTTGCCAGCGCTTCAGCCTCAACCCATTTGGTGAAGTAATCTACCGCCACCACCATGAATTTTACCTACCTTTTCCTGGAGGAAGGGGTCCCATCAGGTCAACTCCCTACTACGTGAATGGCCAAGGAGAGACTATCGATGCCAGTTTCGTTGGAGGCGATGGATGATCCCCGCGTACTCTTAGCATTTCTTGCATGTCCGCACATACTCCTCGGCATCCCCCAGGGCGTGCGACTAATAATACCCGGCCCGCATTGCCTTTCCTGCTCGGGGTTTTGCTTTTCACTAACAAGTCATCCACGTATACTTCCATATTCCTTCCAATTTGGGCCTTAAACATTTGGTTAACCAGCCGCTGATAGGTAGCCCTTGCATTTTTCAAACCAAACGGCATGGCAATGTAGTAGTATAATCCTCTGTCGGTGATGAACGACGTCTTTTCCTCATCGCCAGGGTACATGCGGATCTAGTTGTACCCTGAATAAGCATCCATAAAGCTCAGCAAGCGATGGCCGACTGTAGAGTCTACAATGAGGTCGATGCGGGGAAGTGAGAAGCTATCCTTAGGGCATGCCTTGTCTAGATCCATGAAGTCTACACACATTCTCCACTGACCGTTGTGCTTTTTGACGAGTACTATGTTGGATAGCTAGTCCGGGTAGCGCACCTCTCGTATAAATCCTACTGTTAACAAGCGGTCTACTTCAAGCACAATGGCGGCGTTCTTTTTCGCACTGAAGCTCCTGCGCTTCTGCCTCACTCCTTTAGCTTTGGGATCCACGCTCAGATGGTGTTGCATGATGGCTGGATCGATTCCCGGCATGCTTTCATGAGCCCATGCCAAGATGTCCCGATGTTCGACGAGCAACTGCTAAAACGCCTCTCTTATCTTAGCATCGATCCCTGTTCTGACCCTGACAGTCGGGTTGACCGTCAGGTAACACGATCGTTAAGATCAAAACAAGCATAATTAGCATAATTATGCTAATTAGCTCCAATGGCTCATTCATCTTTGCCTTTCTTAACGTGAACTCGTCTCTCGTGTCGCCCTTGGTAAGGGAACACTCGGGGGCTAGCGGTGAGGTCGGGACCACCTCTTTAGTTGACGAGGTGGCCTCGACTCCCCCTCCAGCATCTCCCTGCCCGGGGCATGCTTCATTTTCCTAGGTGGTCATCTTGGTTTTCTGTCAGGCTCTTCCCCTTGCAGCTCCTTGGTCGTCACTTCCCTTCGCTACTCAGTCACACCTTCGGGCCCTCTAAGAGTGGACTCCTGCCGGCGTGTGAAGGACACATTCAATTGTAAAATCAGTTGGATCCCGCAGATGGCACCAAATGTTAAGGACGTGTTTCGTACGCCTTCGAGCCGGACTACTCAAGAGCTCAAGTCTTCACTTACCTGCACACACAAAACCACTCCCAACTCCAACAGCCGAGTGGGTCATCGGATGGAGCCTTCGATGTTTAAGTTAGTCTCGTTTATAGAAAATTCTTAGAATATGAGGAGTATTGTCCAAATTACCTTCCTATAGTGCTTGAAGGGAGATACTTATACCTCTCCCCAAGGCAGCTCCATACCTTGCCCCCCTCGAGTGGCCTCTGCCAGAACCCTATAAATGTGACTTGGCTTATGGGGGTCAGATTGTATTGTCCCATTGAGGTGGTGTGCTGCTTCTTCTCTGATGATAAGGGTGTTGAGTGCCTCTTGGGTCACGGCCCACCCGACCTATCGGTCTGACCTGCGTCCTCTTGAGCTGGAGGTAATTGTAGTTATATGGCCCGGAATTGGATGGGCTTAGGTTTTGCCTTGGGCCAGATGGCATCCTTTCCTAGATTGGGCCGAACTCTTTTGGGGAAAATTTCACCTAACACCCACCATGACGTGAAGCCTCAAAATCTCCTCCTGGACAAGGACGGCAACCTGAAGGTCTCAAGCTCTCAAAAACGAATTACTCCCATTTGACGATAGCAATATTGTAGCCATGTACGTAAAAGATTCACCACCAAGATAGATCAATCCCACACGAAGAGAAGGGGAGAGAAGAGAAGAGATACTGCAAGGCTTGGTTTAGTCGATTGGAGAAGAAGAAAATGAGAGGTTGAAGAAGAAGAGAAGGGGAGAGAAGAGAAGAGATACTGCAAGGCTTGGTTTAGTCGATTGGAGAAGAAGAAAATGAGAGGTTGAAGAAGAAGAGAAGGGAGGTTCAGCTTAGGGGGGATGGAAAAGAAGGCGTGGAACTCATAGATCAATCTCACACTAAAATGCAAAATGCAACATTTTTGTTGCCAGATCACATTTTGGTGTGCAATAGTGTGCCAAACCGCTTGCATTCGGAGGACATTTATCTCATTATTACAATTTTTTTAAATTTTACGAAAATAAATAAAAATTCAATTTTTCAAATCTCAATTTAATTTTTTAAAATTTTAAAATAATAATAATAATATTATTATTATATTTAACTTTTATCTTTCATTTAGAACTATTGAATATTATGAAAAAATCTAATTGCAAGTATACTTGAGTATTAATATGTGTATCAATTTAATGTGATTGGTCAAAAAATAGATTTAATTAAAAATAATATTAATTTAAATTTTAAATATAAAAAAATCAATATTAATACATAAATTAGTACGTATCTTTATTTATATATAGCAAAACTTAATATTATTTCATAATCCAAACTATATTTTTCCTCTCTCTATTAACATCGGATTCGATGTTCTATGCCTACGCTCTCAAGGGCTACGAAATCCCGCTCCCGAGCGCTCACGCTCTTCGATATCCGAGCGTCTCATCCTCTATGGTGCGAGTCTGTCGACTCATACGCCCGTCCCTCTGTCATCGTCTCGTCTCCCTACCTCGAAAGTTCGAAACCAGCAGCATCTTGCATTCTACTTGCTCGCCTCTATCTAACTGCAAGATTCTCGAGGTAGGCTTCACTCCCCCTGCTTTTTTCAGTACCGGCATTGAAACCAAGCTTATTTTGAGATTCCATACAGCTATTTCTTTTGTTTCTGGGCAAATATAACTATTGCTCAACTGTTGGATTAATGCGGACAATGTGGTAGTTCTTTACTATTCTCAAATTGATTCAGGGGTTTGATAGGCTTACAAAGAAAATTACAGAAAATAACGAAGAAAATTTTTGAAGTCTCCAGCTTCGGCAATACTACTACAAGTGCACTCACACCCAGCAGCCGATGGCTCGAGGGCTAACCAGAACGACCACATCAATCTTCATTTCCACTTCCGTCCCCAAACTAACCCCACCAATATGCAAAAACTCACGTACGTTCCGTCACCACTTCGCTCGGCCTCCCTTTTTTATTTGGACTCGCTTCCTCTGCAAGTGCTCTCGTGGTGCTGAAGACGCAATCGACATCTCCAAGTACAAGGAAGCTTTCTCCAGGAGAATGGCCATGGCTGGCCTCAAACCTCACCACCGAATAGGTTGGTCACTTTCCCTTTCTGTTTGGTTCCTGTGAAAATGTCGGAGAAAAAATAATAAAAAACGAAATTTTCATGAGTGGTTACTATTAAGGAGAATATATAATAAACTAACCAGTTTGCTGAGTGTGCCTTAGACTAGTCTGTCTCTTCGTTTGGTTATGGTTTCATTTCTCACTTATTTCCGATTATTGGCGTGTAATTGTTCTTTTCGTTCAATCTTTGGGCGAGTGTTTAGTTGTTTAAATCAAGTCTTCCTGTCAAAAGAGAGAGTTTTTCTATTTTCTAATGATATGGCTGAAGAGTTTTTGGGAATTAGGAAAAAAAAACAAAACATAACGTTTAATCTTCATTTGGTCTCCATTGTTACTATAAGAACAGAAACCCATTTTGGCTGAGGAATGAATGGTATTTTTTTATATTTAGGTTTAGGAGTCTCTGGAGGCCCTGACAGTATGGCACTTTGTGTTCTCACTGCCGATTGGAAAACAAATGGCCTTAATGCTGCTGAAGATAGCAGTGGTTTCATTGATGGGCTTTTGGCGATAATTGTTGATCATGGGCTACGTGCTGAAAGCAAAGAGGAGGCGAACTTTGTTTGCAATCGTGTTTCCCAAATGGGTATACAACCTTGCATCGACATCCTTTAGGCCTTGTGTCTCCCTCTTCTCTTGGTTCAATTGTGTGTATGACATTAGATGCTTAGTGGCAACATATGGAGAGTGTATAACATATACTTTGTGTAGGAATCAGGTGTAAGATTGCCCGCTGTGATTGGTTAGATGGTAGGCCAAAACAGGGTCATTTACAAGAAGCAGCTCGGGACATGAGGTATGTTTTTTTGGCTTTTTTGTTTGCAGGCTTTGTTAGGTGTCTAATTTTTGATTGCTATCTCTAGATTTATATTTTTAATTTTGAAAAAAAAAAATCCAAAACTGTGTTAATTAGATGTAGAGCCACTAGTTGAATTGCGAATTTTGAATTTTGCTGTATTTCAGGTATCAAACATTTCAAAAAGTTTGTGATCAACATCAGATTGGTGTTTTGCTTATTGCACATCATGCAGATGACCAGGTTTAACCAAACAATAGTCTAACTACTTGCCTACAGCTCTGCTCATGCATGCACTTGTGTGTATTCTCCTGAATGTTTAAGGTCCTTGTTCGTAAATTCAAAATTGAAACAAATAATTTGGTTATTTTATAGTGTTTATGGTACTCTGTCTTCATCTAAGTTGATTTCAACTTTAAAGGCTTGTTACAAATTCTATATATATATGTATATATATATTGATTGCTGTGGCACCATGCAGGCTGAGTTATTCATTCTTAGATTATCTCGCAATAGCGGTGTGCTTGGACTTGCTGGCATGCCATTCACTTCTCAAATTTTCTCTACTGGTACACATTCTTTTGGTGGAGTCTCAAATAACCATGGAATTCTTCTTGTGCGACCACTTCTGAATTTCTCGAAAGAAGATATGTACAAGGTTAGACTATAGAAGCCATAGAATATCTGTCAAATCTGTATTTTCTTGAGTTTAGCGCAGAACTTGTGTCGAATCATCAGATCTATTTTTTGCAGATATGTCTTGGGGGCCATCAGGATTGGGTGGAAGACCCAACAAATCAAAGTCTTTTATTTGCTCGTAATAGGATTCGAATGTCATTAAGGGATCTGTCCTCATGTGAGTTTATGAAAATGATAGCTTTTGTTATGTAGTTTTAAGTCTTTAAACTTTCTACTAGTAGTCATCGTGTTTTTCTCCAATTTTTTACTTCTTTTGCTGATATTATTGAGTTTTCTTAACTGCAAACACAGGCTTGACATATTCAAATAATTCTCCCCTTACTTTTCAGGTATCTTCAAGTCTGAGCTACAAGCCATTATCTCTACCTGTCGAAGAACACGGTCATATATTGACCAAGTTTGTAGTAGATTGATAAATCAGACAGTGACCATGGTGGAGGTGAGCAGCTTTCTTGGCTGTTTGTACACTTTTTTTTTATATATTATAAACTGAATTTTAAATTTGGGTTTAGTAGATCAAAAAATAACCCTTAAGTTCTTTAACCTTCTCCAATGTATTATTCCTTTTCTTGACCTTTTTTTTTTTTTTTGTGGTTGGGGGGGGGGGGGGTTCTGATGGTATTTCTTTGCAGCATGGATATGCTATTATTGATTTGGAGACTCTTATCCTGTCAAAAGTTATGGACATATGTCTGTTGAAGTTTCTTGCCCTGGTCTTGCAGGTACCACAACACTTAGCATGTGGGCTGTCTGACATGTTGATTTATTTTTATCTAATCATCTGATTTGAATTGGATATATTGATGCTCTTTTTAAAACTGTCTTCATTTTAATCTTTCAGTTCATTTCACAAAGGTATCGGCCAGTTAGAGGAAGTGCTTCAAAATTGCTGTTGGACTACATTCGTACTTTCCCATGCAAGGTAAATCTTCTTTCACTCATGGTTCTTAATTCTCTGTGCAGTCATCTGTTGGACTTGGTCATTGGTCTATAGCCCAAATGCATTGAAAGATGGATCAGTCCACAAATTACACACAAATATGAGTTTAAATCATTTGCGTTATTAATGTCCGTTTTAAGGATGTAATTTTACTCATTGTAAAATTGAATTTTGTTTCGGGTTTTGAGGTAAAAGCTTCAAACTCCGAGCTTCTAAAGCTCAACTAAAATCACACATTTTTCATGCACTCCCTTCTACCCCTTCTATGCGAACTTGATCAGTTACCCCGCCCCCCCTCCCAACTCATTCTCAAGTTTACTATGTCTCTGATTTCGTCATACCCCTTGGTAAAACTAGTATGTTTTTCTAACCCCTAGGGGTTGGCTCAAGTGGTAAAGGCCTTGGACCTAGAGGTATGCTCCCCGCAGGTCTAAGGTTCAAATCCCCTTGAGTGCAAACAATCTTTAGGGGCCATCGGACTGAGGGATTTTCCTCTTGAATTACCTGAGGTGTACTTGCCGGAAACAGCTTGCCAAGGGCTTGTGCACCCCCGGGATTAGTCGGGACACTGTTCCTTGACTCCCAGTGCAAAAAAAAAAAAAAACTATTATGTTTTTCACAACCCTAATAGTCAAACTCATGTTTATCTGCACTCTTGAAAAATGTCTATAATCTGTAATATGTAACATAGTTACTTGAACTTTCTTTAAAAATAATAATTATATTCAAGATTTGATCTGCTATCAGAAAAGGAACATTTAAAAAGATTTTCTTTCCTATGGCAGTGGCAACTGCGAGTTAATTATGTTGTAGAAGGTACATGCTTTAGATCACAAATAAAACTAGGTCCATACCATAAACTTCTAGCTACAGCTCTGAACATTGCTGCATCTTTGGGTAGGTAATTCTCTCTCTCTCTCTCTCTCTTCTGTTCATTATTTTTGTATGCTTCCTAAAACAAACTTGATGGCCTTGCTTATGGAAGAGGTCTTCTTGATTCATGCTCTTCGTCTTCTAAATCCAAATATGTTGATATTCTTTTTCTTTTTTCGCCCCTACCTGGCGTTTCCCATTGGACTGAGTTGTAGACATGTAATTCTTCTTTTATACAAGCAAATGATCTGTATCTGAAGTCATTCATTTTTAGATCTTGAGTGATTCTTGATTTTGCCTTGCCACGCAGAAATCCCTTACAGCAGCTGGTTGTTACCTTTGTCCAGCTCCAGGGTCTAAGGGCACCAAAATCTTGGTCTGCTGTTCTGTTGATTGTCCTTTACCTTCAAAAATGGAAACAGTCCATGCATGCACTTGTGGAGAACAAGGAAACTGTACTCCAAGTGAGTTGGAGCAAATTATAGCGGATGCAAAGTTGTATTCAGATGGCCTAGTTCTAAATGAATCAGATGTGCATTTTCTGAGAGTAACATCAGAATCAGTTCTAAGCGAGGCCACAAGACTTGGCATACTCAGTGAGTCAACATACAGGAATATTCTCTTGTTGCAGAGAGAAGAAACAAAACGTTTCAAGTGTAAAACTGAACTCTCATCTGATTCTGAGGCAAAGCCTGATTTCATATCTATCAATCCATGGCAGAGTGAACCACTTCAATCTGGGTATGGATGTTACTTCATGAACAGATTCTTCATCACATGGAAACTGAATGATGAAATTGTGGGAAGTTACATTGAGGAAGGTCAATGTAACTTGGATTTAATAGCGGAGGGTTGGAAGTTTCATTGTAGGTCTTGCGTAGTTGGTCATGATATGGCATTTGAGGTGCGTCACATGATTGAATCGGATTGGCTATATCTTGCCAAGTTGTCAAAATGCTCAAGTACTTCGGAGAAATTTCAACAGCAAGTTTTCTTAGACAATGAAGTGGAGCAAATACCAGGGGAGACCAATCAATGTTTAGATTATGCAAGATCATCAGCCCAAAGAGCTATCTTGTCATTGAAATCTATCCCAATTGCTGCAAGAGCAAGCCTACCTGTCCTAGTCAACCGTCAAGGACTGTTACAAAGCATCCCTGTAAGTCAACAATGTTTAATTTTCTAACAAGGAGATATAGCAACTAATTTAAGTCCTGATCTTCTTTTCTTTACAATTGTGAAAGAAAATTTTTTTTATTCTAGTTTCTTCTGGAAATTGAACCCCGTCCCATCCGTTATTTTCTCTGAACCTGTTTGTTAAAGCAATAAACTTTTTGGCCTTCAACCCCACTCGTTCCCCCATCATTTCCATTAAATATTCCGGAAATCTTTTGAGGCCCCATTTAGCAAGGCAGCTGAGACTACCCTGTGTATATCTTAAAACTATCAAATCACAAAGAGACAGCCCCTCAACTTTTTACCAGAGCATTGGCTTAAATCTTCTTAAGAAAACAGTCTCTAATTTTAGTCCAGTGTAATCTGGGACCTGACAATTGTATATTGCTTTCCTTTCAGAGTATTGGCTTCAAGCATTGCCCTTGCTTGGTTGTATCTGCAGAATTCAAGCCAAGAGTACCACTTGGGGGAGGTCATAGTTCGTTTCTCTAGTCTCTAATCTCTATTCCAGTGTCCATAAATTCAAGCATTGCCCTTAAGCTTAAGTTTAGCGGCTTTTTCTATAATTTACAGTAGGTAGGCTATCATATCTTTGGATTTTCATTCTATCAAGTGTAAATTTGGTTTTCTAAGCATCAAAGCTCAAGCTGCATGATCAACCTGTCATGGTTTGTATCTTCATTCTTTCTGAAGTTCTGGCAGGCAGTACCGAAAACATTACTGTATGGAGAAAATAATGTCTGCCAAATATTTTTGCTGACAAACAAATGTGGATGAGTTCTTCTGGCAACCTTCTTCTTCATGTGAAGACGGCTGAAGCTTGCTACCTGCATCCATCTGTTGTAACTCACCTGTGGTCATTGAGTCTCTTTTGGCAAAGGATACCTTGCTTTATTTCAGGCCAAATTGTAAAATATTAGAGACGAGTTTCACAAGAATGGAATGCTAGGTGTGGTCTTCAGTTCAAATCCAATGTAGTGTATGAGTTACTTATTGTTGTATAAACTGGTCACTGTATTTTCATTACTACCTATGAATGCTTACAGAGGGTGTCTTTATAGGCGTGTGTGCTAACAGATTGTACAGAGAAGAATCTTTTACGAAGGAGAATATTCTAGACTTAAAGGTTTGTTACAAAAGGTATAGCTCATGCAGTACATTCGGTTACGTGACTGCAACAGATTCCTTGAGCACATATGCGTGTGAGCTGGAAGTTTTCACAGGGGCTATGTTAGCCTTGACATCCCACCTCAAGTCAAGCTGCAAATGCTGAAGGCGAAGACTTGAACATAGAGCTGCAAATCGGGCTGCTGAGAGTGATTTGGTAAGTATGTCTACAAGTTGATATTTTCTAGAGATGAACACCACATTCAGTGATTTATTTAGAACCCGATCATGAACAAAATGAAAATCGATATCAACATGTTTTCTTCGTGCATGAAAAACTAGATTTAATGAGAGGTAAGTTGCTCCCATATTATCACAATAGATTAAAGGAGCACGGCTAAGGTTGACACCAAGATCCCGACAAAGATCTTGCAACCAAATGACTTTGGCAATAGCGTTTGCAATGGCTTTGAATTTAGCCTCAGTGGAGGAATTGGTGATGGTTGGTTGCTTCTTTGAGGACCAAGAAACTAAGTTAGCTTAAAAATAGATGCAGAAGCCGTTGGTTGAACGCCTGTTGTCGGGACACCCAAACCAATCAGCGTCGGAATAAGCAGTGATGTTAAAACAAGATGAAGGAGAAAGCTGTTGACCAAGGTTTGATGTGTCATGTGTGCTTAAAATATCTCAAGATGCGCTTAACTACTTGCCAGTGAAGTACACAAGGGGCATGCATGAATTGACATACCTTGCTGATTGTAAAAGCAAAATTTGGTCCTGTAAATAATAGATATTGCAGCGAACCAATCATGTTTCGATATAACGTGGGATCTTCAAATAAATTCCCAATGAATGCACTGAGCTTGTCTTAGGTGGCCATTGGTGATTTTACAGGTTTTGCTAGGTGCATGTTGGTTTTGTGAAGCAGGTTAGTAATATACTTCTATAGAGTGAGAAGTAAGCTGTTGGAGTTTAATGTTGCTTCTATTCACAGGAAGAAATGCAAGTTGTCAAGATCAGTTATAGGAAAATCAATCTTTAGTGCAAAGACAAGATCAGAAATGCATTGAAGTGAGGAGCTTGTGATCAATTGATCATCAACATAAACCAATACAAATGTTGTGATGGAGCTAACCATGTGTAAGAATAGCGATGGGTCTACTAAAGAAATGGTAAAACTAAGATCAATCGAGCAGTTGCTTAATCAAGAATACCATGCACGAGGTGACTAGCGAAGTCCATAGATGGCTTTATGTAACTTGCACACTAGAGATAGAAATTGGGGATGAGAGAATCCAGGTGGTTGAGTCATGAAGACTGTTTTGGTGAAGGACAATGCAAGAATGCATTCTGCACGTCATATTGCCGAAGGGGCCACCTCTGAGAGACTGTTAGAGTGAAAACAAGTCGAACAGTTGTGGCCTTTATCATTGGACTAAGGGTTTCTTCAAAGTTTATACCAGGCTGTTGAAGAAATTCCTTAGCAACGAGCCATGCTTTCCTACGCTCAATTGATTCATTGGTAAGTCACTTAGTTCGAAAAACCCATTTGCAAGTAACTGTGTTGGTGGCTTGAGATGGTGGAACTAGAGACCAAGCGCTATTGGCAAGGAGCGCATCAAACTCCTTGGCCATGGCTTCACACCATTTAGGATGCTTCTGTTCAACTGTGAAGCTGGAAGGGGTTTTAGGGATGGAGTTGGTTTCAGTGAAGTGAGCACGAGGAGGGGGCTATCGTACCGTGCCATCAGTGAATTGTCGAGGGCATAGGGTGTTGGCTTGTGATCGAGTCACCATTGAGTATGCATGTTGCTGAGTTAGATTGAGAGGGACTCGGTGAAGTTGATGATTAGGGGTGTAAAAAAAAATCGATAAACCGGTAAACCGGACTGGACCGAACCAAACCGATGGCATTGGTCCGATCCCGAGGTTGGTTTGGTTCGGTATCAGTTTTAATTTTCTTAAAATCGGTCAAAATCGGTTCGATTCTAATTTTTCTTTTTCTAAAACCAGACCGGACCGATTTATATATATTTTAATTTTTTATATTGTATATAATATTTATATATAATATATAACTATATATAAAATAGTTTTATATTTTATGATAAATTACTAATTAATATAATATTAAAATTTAAAATCTTATATCATTTTGCTTATTGTATTAATAGTTATACTAATATTATATAGTGCATATTAATAGTTATACTAATACTATACCACACTTTCTTGTGGTAGGGCGCCTTGTTGGCACTGATAAATTTGCTCGCCGGCCGGGGTCCTGTTACTGCCAATGGATTAGCAAAAGGGTCACAAGGTGTGGCTAAGGTTGAAACAAAAGATGCAGGGGTAACCAATCTGGGAACTTGCTCTAGACTGGTAAATCTATTGGCTATCTCTAGTGGGGAGGAAGCCGTGGTCAAAAGAGTATATTATAATATATCATTATAGTCTATAATATAATTATAATATTTATTATAATATACTACAATATATTATCACTATAATATTATATACTATATAATATATATATATATATAATATATAATATATATATATATTATATAATATATAATATAGTACATTAAAACCTGTAAAACCGGACCGAAAACCGGTAAAACTAGAGTATCGATTTAGGAAGATAACCGGTGCGTAATCGGTTTTGAAAAATGCAAAACCAGTACATACTGGTTTGCTCCTAAATTTTGTCCAAAACCGGACCGGTTACATCCCTATTGATGATGGAGATAGAGAGAAAGAAGGAGGTGGTCCTAGAATAGATGTAGGAGAGGGTGAAGACATCGGTGGGAAATTTAAGTTAAAATTGGGTAAGACAAAGTGAGTGGGCAACTGATTGGGCTTGGTTGTAGGTAAGTTTGTAAATGGAAATGTGTGTTCATTAAATTGAACATCTTTCGAAATATATGATTGACTTGTTTGTATGTAATAGCAGATGAAGCCCTTATGACCAGGGCTAAGGCCAATAAAAACACATGAAATTGATTTATAAGAAAACTTATGAGTATTGTAGGAAGTAGTTAATGGCCAACACTCATTGCCGAAAACACATAGGGCCTTATAATCTGGATGTTTGTGATGAAGAAGCAGATAAGGGGAGGAATTGTTGAGTGATGGAGATGGCAGGATATTAATTAAGGAGATGGCATGACAGAATGCAAAAGGCCAAAAGGTGAGAGGGACGGAGGCATGGGCAAGAAGAGCTAACCCAGTGGTTACAATATGGCGAAGTTTCCTTTCGATGATGCCATTTTTTGTGTGTGTGTGGGGGAGGGGGGGCATGTAACACATTATACCACATGATGCTAAATAATCTGAGAAGGGCCGACATGTAACACATTATACCACATGATGCTAAATAATATGAGAAGGGCCGAAATCCCCCAAAAAAAAAAAATTGAAATTGTTTTTATTTTGGTATTGGATTGAAGTTCCACTTGAGCTTTCAGCTTAACAAATACTTCGAATGCTTGGGATTTAGTTTTGAGAGGAAATAACCATGTCTAATGAGAAAAGTCATCCACAAAACTAATGTAAAATTTATATCCTTTATGAGATAGATGTGGTAAAGTATTTTTAAATGCTTTGAGTGTGGATGATAATGTTCGAAAGTTGGAGATTCCTATTGTGTTGAGATGTAATTGCTGTGAATTAGGGGCATATGAGGATCTAAATCATGTCTTGGCAAATGGTGAGTTTGCGGAAATGATTTGGGAGAAAAACTGTTTGATTGTGTGGGTTTGTAATCCATGAGAGGTAGAGGTTGGCGAGTTAATTGTTGGTTTCAGAAAGTAAAAAAATCTTCCAAGGCTGGTTCTTTATTTGGCATAATCCCAGGTATTGTTCTATGGTGCTTATGGAATAAAAGATTTAGGGCTAGAATGGAAGAGTGAGTTAGTGTAGGTGGTGTGGGTGAGACTTAAATATTCTATTTGATTGTTTGCTATGAAGCTCAAAGATAAAGTTGTGTTGTCGAGGCATGATGAAGAAATCTTGAGATTGCTAGCTATGCTGTTTCAATTTAGAAGCTCGAAGAGACAAGTCCTTGTTCGTTGGAGTCTGCCAGCTATAGGAAGAGTAAAATTAAATATTGATGGCAGTTGTAGTGGTAACCCAGGTGTTATGGGTGCTGGTGGTGTGTTTCGAGACCATTATGGAAATATCCTGGTTCCTTTCTCGAAGTATTTTGGTGAAGGTACAAATAATAAAGCTGAATTATTCGGATTGTTGCATGGTTTGAGATTTGCAAAATTGTATGGTTTTCTGAATATTGATATTGAGATGGATTCCATGTTGCTTATAAAATGGTTACTTGACAAGTGATGCTCAGTTTGGTATTTGGAAGAATTTTTGGATGAAATTCAAATATTCTTGAGAGAGATTTATGTTAAGTTTCAACATATTTTCCATGAAGGGAATTATTCGGCATATTACTTTGCAAAATTAGGAGCGGAAGGTTCATCTGATCATTGGGAATTTTATTAGGATCTTCCAAAGCTATTAAGAGGGTTTTTAAGAATTGAAAAACTGGGTCTTCCTCAATTACAGGTTTAATTGAGGTATTGTATAGTTTATTTTCATGTTGAATGATGGTTAGTTTTTGATTGATTTTTAGTAAGTGGTTTAAATATGTAACCACGGTTTTTCTCCGACACAAGTAAGGGTTATTAATAAAGTTGCAGAGGTATCATCCTTTTTCTTTAAAAAAAAATGTGGTAAAGGTCCCCATAAATCTAAGAAAACAAGGTAAAAAGGTTCAGGAGATCTGTTTGGCCGTGTGTGAGCTGGTACTCTATGGGATTTTGCCTTAGCACATGCATCGCAAAATAGTGGTGACTTAGAAGGGTCATATTGCAGATCATTTTGATGTAGGATAGATCAAACTAATTTAGGTCAGGTTTGGGGCAAGGGATGAGACTTAAAATTCTGATCTCATCTCATCATTACAACTTTTTCAAATTTCCATACAAAATATAATAAAACAATTCAATTTTTTCAAATCTTAATTTTAACTATTTCAAATTCTAAAACAATAAAAATATTAAAAAATAATATTTTAAACTTTCATAAAAAACTAAAAATTCTCATCTCTCCAAACCTAACCTTAATAGATGGATGGCCTAGTCAAGAGTTTCATAATGGAACTGAGAGAGAGCAAGTCTGAGCTGATGGAGGTGTAGATGGTGGGAAGAATGAGTAGAGTTCATTATTTGTTGTCCCTCGAAGAAGAGTTGCCCTGGAGTTGCAGTCCTTAATACAAAAACAGTTAGAAAAAAATTGAAAAAATACGTTATTATCAGCACAAAATTGCTAGAAAGAAATGAGATTTTTTTGGAAAGAAGGAACACAGAGAATTTTATTGAGAAAAAAAGTGGAGTTGGGAGAGGAAAAAGAAGCTGAACCAGTATGAGAGATAGGTACGGTGGAGCCATCACCAAGTCTGAGTTGTTCATTGCCGTGTTACTCATCAACATGCATATTCAATTTAACCAAATCACTAGTAATATGATTGGTAGCTGCAGTGTCCATATACCAGCTCTCATCAACAGTGTAGGTTGAAGAGGAGAAATTAGCATTGGCTGTTGATGTTGCTGTGTAAGCTTAGTTGAACCGATAGATGCAAGTAAGAGCAGAGTGACCTTGTTGGTTACAAACCTTGCAAATCAGAGAGCTATTAGTGTGTTGGGAAATTATTGCCATTATTACTTGAGAATGAACCTTGACCACGATGTGAGTTATAACAGCCACCACCATAGCTACGAGAATATTTCTACCTCCACGAGATCCTCGGCTACGTTGAGCAAATGAAAATTTCGCAGTAAAGTGAGCTGATGTATCATTGCTGAAAATGTGTGCATCGGAGTGATGAAGCATACAAGCTTCATGAGCTAGAAGATGACCAAGTAATTCATCAAGTGAAATAAGGTCGAGTCGAGTAGTTACCGATGAGACGAGTGCATCGTACTCATTGCCAAGGTCAGTAAGAATATATGACACAGATTCTACAGGTGGAAGAGGACAACCTGCAGTTGCCATGGTATCGGCCAATGTTTTGGCTCAACAAAAGTAAGTGGCAATGGAGTCAGCCCCCTTCTTTAAAGAAGCAAGTTGTAATTGGGTATTAGGCGGGCTTGAGAGATGAAGGCATATGTAGACTCAAGGGAGAGCCACACAGCTCTAGCATTATGACAACCAACCACCTGGGCAATAAGAGGTTCAAAAAGGGATGAAATGAGAGTAGACATGACCAATTGATCATGTTGGAGCCATATATCATATGCAGGATTTGGGGTAAAGTCGTCGAGCTCTGATTTTAGCGAAAGGCAAGAGCCATCAATGTACTTACAAAGTCGTTGGCCACAAAAGTATAGAACTAATTGCACCTTCCATAACAGATAATTCTCTGGTGTGAATTTAACAGAGATGGTATGGGAGAAGTTTGGGTGAGGTAGAGTGGGAGAAGAGAAATCGGAGGGGGTAGCCATGGACATTAGTCCTCTGAGGCTGTTGATACCATGTTGTATAAACTGGTCATTGTATTTCCATTACTACCTTTGAATGTTTACAAAGGTTGCCTTTATAGGCATGTGTGCTAATAGATTGTACAGAGAAGAATATTTTACAAAGGAGAATATTCTAGACTTATAGGTTTGTTACAAAAGGTATAACTCATGCAACACATTCAGTTAAGTGACTGCACCAGATTCCTTGAGCTCATATGCGTGTGAGCTGGAAGTTTTTGCCTTCACACTTATCAATTAAAATAAAAAGGCTCAATAATATTGCCCAACCTAGCATAAGATTTCTAAATGATATTTCATGTATACATGCTGAATATATATATATATATATATATATATATATATATGTATATTAATGTCACATAAATCTACATTTTTTCAAATAGACTATGAAATTT
The DNA here is from genome assembly GCA_011037825.1 of Carya cathayensis. NCBI lineage: Eukaryota > Viridiplantae > Streptophyta > Magnoliopsida > Fagales > Juglandaceae > Carya > Carya cathayensis. The sequence continues at coordinate 1,151,737 of QGSO01000155.1, forward strand.
GCATGCCTTAATGTAATATTTAGCATTGTTTGTGCAATATTATGGATCACAACATGCCCATAACATAAGAAAATCAATCCCCCTGTTAAGAGAAGGAAGACAAGGAGAAGCTTAGGTGTTCATGACTCCAANTCAATCTCTTTTAGTCATATACACAAACAGTTGGCAAGCAAGTGGACATCAAACAAAGAAGCTTAGGTGTTCATGACTCCAAAAGAGAACCCAGGAAGATTCTTTGTTTAAAAGAAGGTATAAATTTGAGTTTCGAAGACTTTCCCTTGGGGAAATTGATCTATTTTAAAAGTATTTCTTTTAAAGAAAATTCACAAATAACAAATTCAATATATATATATATTGGGCTCTAAAAGGAGTCTTCAAAATATTTGTTCATGCTCCATCTCCTCGCCCCGCTCCGCTCCACCATATTTAAAAAAAAATATATATATATATATATATATTTTTATATGTTTATATTTATATATATTATATTATATAGATATATACAATTTATTAAATACTTGAAATTATATTCAAGTTATTAAATTATCTTGACCTCCTGAATAAATGATGACCTAGGAGATTAAGATAATTTAAAATATAATTCTAATGTGATTAAATTCTTTTTTGTTTTGAAAAATTTTAATTATATTATAATTTGGATCAAAAAATTGTTTAGATCTAAAAATAATTTCTTATGAGTTGGTCTAGGCAGCAGCCGGACAAATGAGATTTTTCACCCTGCCACTGCCTGCTGGTGTCATGCGAGTAGCACCCTAGTTATATAGCTTATCTAAAAATTTTGGTTATCTAAAAAAAGAAAATTGAAATTTTCGGCCGAACTGATTCGAAGGGCTGGTCGAGAATCTGCATCTCAGAACAGCCAGGCGTTGCTACGGCAAGTACTTGCTCTCAAGTAGCAAGTTCCCATCAATGGCTTCTCTAATGTCTCTTCAGCGCTCTGGAAACTCCTTTATCTCCTCTCACTTCAGACTTCCATTAACCCCACAACCCCCGGCACTGCTATCTTTCACTCCCACCCCATCCAAACCTCTTTGCAACTACGCAATTCCAAATGCCCACAACCCCAGGGTCTATAGCCACCGCATTGGCGTCTCTCACCGCCAAAGCACTAGCACTCGGTCCAGTTCTCGGTACAACACTCACCCTGATCTTTCACAGAGCAACAAGAAGAGCAGCTCGAATGAACAACGAACGAACAGTAATCTAAACAGCGAAAGTGCCAGAGACTCATTGTGCCGTGATACACCAAATGTTGATTTAATGGGTTTGTGTAGGGAGGGTAAGGTTGAAGAGGTTGTGGACCTTATGGGTCAAGGTGTTTGTGCCGATTATAGTGTTTTCTGTGCATTGTTGGACTCATGTGCAAATTCTAAGTCGGTTGAGGTTGGGAGGAGGGTGCATGAGTTCTTGAAACGGTCTCCGTTTCGTGGCGACATGGAATTGAATAATAAATTGATTGAGGTGTATGGGAGATGTGGTAGTATGAAAGAAGCACGCAGAGTGTTTGATAGAATGCGCGAGAGGAATATGAATTCATGGCATTCGATGATAAATGGGTATGCAGTGAATGGGAAGGGCAATGATGGGTTGTTGTTATTTGAGGAGATGAGGGAGGTTGGATTGCAGCCCAATGGGAATACATTTTTGGCGGTTTTATCGGCATGTGCTAGTGCAGAAGCTGTTGCAGAGGGGTTAATACACTTCAAATCGATGATGACTGACTATGAAATTGCTCCGAGAATGGAGCATTGTTTAGCGGTTATTGATGTCCTTGGGGGGTCTGGTCATTTGAATGAAGCAGAAGAGTTCATTGAGAAAATGCCGTTTGAGCCTGTGCCTGAGGTTTGGGACACTCTTAGGTATTATGCAAGAATTCATGGAGATATAGAACTTGAAGAACGCGTTGAGGAGTTGTTAGTTAGTCTTGATCCTTCCAGAGCTGTCGCTGACAGAATCTCAATTCCCCCTAGGAAGAAGCATTCTGCAATTAATATGATCGAGGATAAGAATAGGTTGAGTGAGTATCGGTGTGCCAGTCCTTACAAGGAAGAGGCGTTTGAGAAGTTGAAAGGTCTGAACGGGCAGTTGAGGGAAGCAGGATATGTGCCGGATACAAGATACGTGCTTCATGACATTGATCAGGAGGCCAAAGAACAGGCTTTAATGTATCATAGTGAGCGCTTGGCGATTGCCTACGGTTTGATTAGTACTCCAGCAAGGACAACTCTCAGGATCATTAAGAATCTAAGGATCTGTGGCGACTGCCATAATGCCATAAAAATCATGTCCAAAATTGTTGGGAGGGAGTTGATTGTTAGGGATAACAAGAGGTTCCATCATTTCAAGGATGGAAAGTGCTCTTGTAGGGATTATTGGTAAAGCAGTTGACACCTTGATGCTAATGTAGATAGTGCTTTCATCGTACATTATGGTTCTACTGAGATTCCTCTACCTTTTAACGCGAAAAAAAGTTCAGCAATTTGCCAATATGTTGTACATTAACTTTGAAACAGCGTGTGTTTGCATGCTAAGATTTACATGTAACAAGGTATGAAATATATCTTCCTTTTGCTCCAGCTTTGTATATCTGCTCAATGATTTGAAAAGGCTGATAATTGTGATATTTGATATCAAATCTTAAGAATCAGATATGGCACTCGCCATCATCTGGTCAAATGTTGTTTTTTTGCTCTATGATTCTTCAATGGCTCATGCTTCATGAAGTATGTTGGATGCTACTTCTCATATTGACATTTCTTATACCTGATCAATTATGGGTGCCCTGAAATAATAAATATTCTCGATCGAGTTCTCCAAGTGTGAAATCACCAGAGGTAGTGTTTGCTGATCCTTGACATGAAGATAAATACATCCTCCTAGATTTCAATTACCCTCGTCAATTGTTGAACCCTTCACATTTAAGTTTCCGGCTCCCTGGAAACAACAGTTGGTTAATATTGCGGCATTGCCAATAGATGATGGTTAGCACTTTCTTTTATATAAATCCTATGTTGCCCAGACCTTTCACATTTATAACAAGTTTCACGAAAATTACTGCACAGAGAGAGAGAGAGAGAGAGAGAGAGAGAGAGAGAGAGAGAGAAAGCTATTGAAAAAAGAAAAGAAAAGAAAAGACATTTTTGTCATTCAAGGTAATACCAGCCGGCTGTTCCAATGAACTAATCGGTAAAGGATGAAAAAAGAACATTACTATGAAGGACTAAACTATTCGGTGATATTATCATTATTCACTTGTGTCACTGCAGCAGAGTCAATTTGTTATTGATCTTCCACTGGTATGTACATTTTGGGGTGCTCCCTGTCAGAGAAATACATCACGACTATATGGAAACAATGCATGAGGTAGTCTGAATACCTGGTGAATGATCTTCACCAAGTTAAGGATCATCCCCCTCCTAAACTGTGAAATTAGACCTTGAAGGAGGTCTACTTAGATGAATGTAATCGACATTATGTGGTATTATACAACTCAAAAGAATGGAATATGCAGATGAAAAAAATGGCCTATGAAGCTCGTGAAGACTCTTGTAAGAAGGCCACTAGAAGATAAATGTTAGTAAAGAGTTTTTATCAAGAAGGAAGTGATGATGGTTGGCTAGTTCTTCTGTTGGATACCACCTCAATAACAGCTTCATCTCGTGCTGGAACTCTCAGGCAGGATTTCATAAGATCATAAACAGTAAACCCGATTGCAACAGATGGTACAACCTGAAGAAGAATGACACTTAATTATACATGGAGAAAATATATGATAAAGAATTCCCAATGAATATGTATCCAACCTTCAAGTAGTTGATGCTCAGCCCAGAAAATAACTGCTTCCATCCTTGCTTTTGAGCAATCATTACAAGAGTTTCTATCGTTCCTTTTATCTCAGCACCGTTAGATGCCAAATGCCGTTGAACCTGTTATGATGGTTGATCAATCTTCCTATTGATGCTCCACTTTAAAATAATATTCAAAATATAAATGCAGTAATTAACCTGCATTTGCCTCCGGACAACATCTAGAGGGTATGTGAAGGTCTGACCCAATAAGCCAGCAACCGATCCACATACAAGTTTTACCACAATACTATTCTTGTGCTCCGCAGGGACATGACGTTTCATGTCCTCGTAGAAATAAAACTTCAAACCAGCATATGGGAAGATTCCATATAGTGATGGGGCTGACAATGTTATTTACATGTTGGATATAAAAAACTCACAAGGATGTTGAAGAACCACAGAAAATGCAGAATAACAGCTATAACTGATGCAATCAGTTTAGAAATATATACCCACACCACGGTAGAGACCTCTAATCCCTGCCTCCTTATAAGTCTTCGAGAAACAATCAATAATTCCTTTATAAATGTTTTCATTTTTAAGTACTGCTTTTGCATTCAACTTTGCCGAACTAACAATCTGCACTATCACATATAAATTAGTTGACATTAGCCCAAGGAAATGTAAGAGACTTTCAAACAAGGCTCAGATGAGAGGAGCCAAACCCAGCAGGTATCTCTGCAACAATGATCCACCCCAGCACACTTACCTGATAAGCCAATTTAGTCCGAACTAAATCAAGAGGATGGGTAAAAAGCACAGCGGTTCCTCCAGCAAATGATCCTGCCACAAGATCAAGCACGGGTCCTCTCCCCATGTCAGGAAAAGTGAGTATTATCCATCTGCGATATTGTTCGTAAGCCATGTAATGCAGTGCCGCATAGGGAATAATTCGAGCAACACTAGCACCATTCCCTCTGAGAAAAAGTACCAAAATAAATGATTGCTCAGAAACAGAATAGTTCAGAAACAACCTCTGTATAAATGAGACTGACTCAGGGATCTACCTGTAGAAACCCATAACCCCTTCTGTCCTTGCAATTTTTTGAAAGGAACCAAACAGCCCTATGCTCTGGAATTCTGCTCGTCTGGTCTGAAAAGGATTTATAAATGTATATTTTTCAGCTTTTAAGGACATCTGTTTATTACTGAACTATATATCAAATCCAAATCCATGATAGATCTTCAACAGCAGTATAAAGCTGGAAATATACAGAATCAAATTACCCAAGGAAGAATTGTTGATAAAATCGCTGATTCACTATCCTAATCAGAGAGACAGGTGATTTTTCAATGCTAATTCCACTTAGTTAGGTGTTTGTTTCCACTTCTTGGAGGGCACCTACCAACTTAAGAGGAAATTGCCAGGTAACCAATCCCATCATTTGAAAAGAATACTCTTGCCAATTAAATATTTTTCCTAAAATTGATTTCGAGTCATAAAATTACTTTCTGGATAAATGCCAACAAATGGATCCTATATAGGTTCCTCAAAGGGATGGTTAGGAGATGGTTCTTCAACACATTTGCATGAAATGACCACTCTCAAAGACTTTAACATGTGCACTTGCACTTGACTGCCTGAGACTTTACCATTGCACTAGACAATGGCTCCGACTTTTCAAATTGAAGATATATCATATTTTTAACCAGAATTATCCGAGTTGGGTATGCTCACAAATACCCAACATAAACCTATGCAACTCTAGGAGATGAATGAGAGGTTGGTACGTTTTTGTGCCACTGTAAAATGGAAATCTAAATGTTCTTAAAATTAGGCAAGTATTTCTTAAGTTACGGTCATGGAATCTTGGAAATTTAGTCTTAGAATAAATCAATGGAATTGGACCATGCCATAAGCAAGAAAATGAAATAATAAGGAACAAAAAATCAAAATACAAGATGTCATTTATCCTCGCGTTGGTATACAAAAGTTGGGATTCTGATTGGTTAGCTCGGGCATATGACATATAGCACTCACAATCAGGTATGGCCCAGCGCATCTCACAATTTCTAGGTGACTTCATGGTGGAAGATGTTCCTTATGGAACATGAATAAATGTACTCCAGTGAAATTAGGTCCCAACTTGTTATATTTCTGGATTCTGTGGCACCCATCCCAACCAGGATCACAGATTGAGAAATTGGCTGTATGAAAATATACCCACAATAAATGAAAAGTGAATTTCCTCCCCAATGTAAAATTACTTCAGACATCTCAGTATTGTTATCATTGGGTTTTCCAGCTCTATCAATATCTCTATTAGTTAATATCTGGACCTATCCATCCCTATGACCTGGTTACGAAATACTGTATCCCATGATAAAAAATATAAAATTCTGAAACCCATCCCCGACCTACCTCCCCAACCCTTTCTCGCCCCACAAAGGATGGGAAAGTAATCCATCAAGACAATATAATTGCCATAGGAGAGCCATGACGGTGATCCATAAAATCATGAAGGCTGAGTAAATAATTTTTAGCTAAAACTATTTTTCCAATCCGGAAACCATTAAGAAAGAAGACAATCAATCCATTGAAACCAAAATCATATATAGTAACTGGCATCAATCATAAATTCAATTAACAACCTCAGATATTATGATTCTATCAGTGAAAACAAGCACTGAAATTCATCACTGGCCACCACAGGTTAAATCACACAAAAAATCAACTTACCTTTCTAATCCCTTCAATCTATGATTCCCTTTAACCACTACTATACCAAGAGAGCTGAATTTATGCTCAATTAATTACTGACGGAGCCTAGACAGCACCCAGATCTTGACAAGGAGCAAAACGCCATGCAAGAAAAAAGTAGCACCATTTTTTTGGTAAACGAAAATGAAACTGATCTTATATGGACTATCAGGTAGAAGCCAGAGTGAGCCTCTCTCTAATAGTTGATCCATAATTGTCAACAAAATATGAAATTATAGAGATCATGGTTATAGACTTTTACTCATCCATGATCTTGCAAGGAACCTAAAAGAACTTGACTAGGAATAGATTAAATTATATGTTCATTAGTTGTTAATCCTTGACTAACCATATAATAATACTAAGAAATATGCAAGGCATCATTGAACTCAGGAAGAAAATATCAAAACCTCAAACTTAAAGGTGATAAGCTTTTATCTATTGTGGAAAGAAGAGCGAAACAAGTAGATTTCCCCCGTTAACCTCTAAAACTAATAAATGCATTTTCCTATCAAAACTAGTAAACACATTTCACTTATATGGTTTGAATTACAATCCCGTGGACTTCATTCAGAAGCTCAAGCATAGAGAATATGAAGAAAGTAAGCACGTAATTCAAACCAAAAAGAAAATACCACTCCCTTTGGTGGGGAGCCAGGTGTACAATTGGGATATCGCATCCTTTTTCTTCTTTCCCCTGCTTGATTCTACGTAATTGATCCTTACAATGTGTTGAATTAAGAAAATGGAAACTTGAAGCAAGATTCGAAATGGGGAGCAACCTATCTCAAGAATTGATTACTACCTCAATTACACGCTAAATTTGCAACAAACGCCCATCAAAGCATCTTCTGAACTCGTACAATCTCATTTCATTTGCAGTCGAAACGTAGTCATTTATAGTCAATTCAAGAGATCCTAAATTAGTCATTTAAAAAAAAAAAAAAACATAAACCGTCTAAGATGTTATAATATAAACCAAATGATTAAATTTACCAGCATAAGCATTTGGGCAAGTGTAATTTTACGTAGTTAACACTCACTTCAAACTTCACTTTCATATAATTAAATATTCCTTGACCAATTTATTAAGAAAAAGTCTGATCCACTAGAGGTGAGTGTTTAGAATATAACCAAATAATTAAACATACTTCTAACCAAATAATTAAACATACTTCTTTTCGTCATACCTAAACTTTTGCACAAATGTCAATTTTACAAAAGACGGAACATACAAACGTAAGAAACAAGAAAGAAGAGAAACACAAAACCCCAAAAACCAAAAATAAAACATCATTAACAGGCTGCACAGGATAGGAAATTTAGGAATAAATACTGAATCCAATACTACCAAAGAGAATCTCCAACCCAATTGTACCTGAAACAAAATCTTGACACGCTCGAGGGGTGCAACCACCGACTTTGCAATTCCACCAGCAACTCCCCCAGCAACCAGTTCCTTGGCAAACACTGGCATGGTCTCTACAACCCCATCAAAGAACATACCCATCTGATCTCCTCCGTCTCTCTTCTTCTCCATTCACCAACACTTTTAAGGAAAAGACACAGAAGAATTTCCTGGTATCGAGTCGTTCAAGGAACTGTTAGGCAACAGGAAATGGGAAGAGAGATGATCGAGACGGGCCTGTGCAAAAGCTAGAAGATTTTATATGTTCTGGGCTTCAAGGAGGTCAGAGCAGCCCACGTTCCCCAAAGATTCCTTTCTTGTGAAAGATGACAAGGGATTGGTTGTACAGCTCCGTTCAAGTAATTCCGTCTACTATTTTACTTGCGATTCCATTGCCTTTAACGCGTGGAAGTCAGCGGCCAATTTCTGAGAATTGGGATATTCTTTACCAAAATTAATTATTTTATATTAAAAAAAACTTTTATTTTTTTTTTCTTTAGTTTTTAGTACAAATATATTTGCGTCAAAATAATTAGGTCTAATAATTTTAGTTATTGTCTCAATTTTCTTAATAAATAAGAATGAGACAATTTTCATAAATTCCTAGTCTAATAATTTTCATATTTTTTACTCAAACAATTTTTTTAAGGTGCTCCAGAAATTTTAATAAAAATATAATAATGTTAGATATAGTCTTAATTTGTGTAAAGAATGTGCAATCATTTTGAAAAAAATAAGATCTATTAAGAAAAAATTGATTTTTTCAATAAGATCTTAAATCTTCCTTATTATGTTAAAAAATAAATGCATGAAATTTACACACTCTAATACTGTAACTAATATTTTATTATAAAAATATATCTCGAAGTTTCTTTTCTAGATATAAACATTTTAATAGGTTCGCTATTTAACATTTTGATGTACCTCTAATTATGAGGTCATTGATATTGAGTAATTTATATAAATTAGTTGTAAACTTGCCCAATTTGCAAAAATAATATATAATCTTTTCATCTAGATTTGTTTAAATATATTTTTTAATTGCAAAGTCCAAACTTAAACATTAATAAATATCGTTGCAAAAGTTTATTAAGTAATCTCAGTACGGATGTGAGTAAGGATGACTTGATATTCATATCTTATCATAGCATGTCATGTAATTAAAATTACTTATGTAATCATGAGTTTTAATTACCATGTGTCCATATTTCGGGAATACCTTTACCCTTTTGAGAAATGTTATAGGAAGTCTCACACTATACACTTCTATCTAACCAAACATGTTATTTGTTAATTTTGTTATTCTATTTAAACACACACACACACACATATATATATATATATATATAAGCATTAAGGGCTCGTTTGGATTTAGAGAGTATTTCATCTCATCTCAGCATTACAATTTTTTCAAATTTTCATATAAAATATAATAAATAATTCAACTTTTTCAAATCCAAAAATAATAATAATATTTTAACAATATTTTATTCAACTTTCAACTCTCATTTAAAACTATCTCATCTCAATTCCTGAATCCAAACCAACCCTAAGGTAGAATAACAAAATGAGAAATCACATATTCATTAGGTGGAAGTGTGTGGTGTAAGGCTTGCTCGTAGAATTTCTCTACTCTTTTTACTTAGATTACAAAATATTGAATCCCAAGCACAAGCTTTGTCGGTTTAGTATTAGTGGAGTACATAAGAAGAAAACGTGAGTCTCAAATTTGCAACAACCGACCATATGCTTGCTTACCACTCTTGTGACTCACGAGCAAAGTTATTGGACTGTCCTAGGCATAGTTATCCAAGTTATATTAATTTTTAGTTGGCCAATTAAGCACACTGAACAAGCTTAAACCTTAGCACTGAAAACCCTTTACCTTAAAAAACCTATAAAAAAAACCTTTTACCTTAATTACTACTCGCTCTAATGCTAGACCTCAATCAACAAAAAAAATGACTTCTTTGCTGCATGGCAAAGACTTGGTTGTTGCAGGCATTTCTAAATTGCAACACATGATCTATCTCTTCAAAGCAAAGAAGAAAGGAAAAGGCTTGATGACAAATCCATCTAGGAAGTCATAGTATTCTTAAATATATTTTAGTCTTCTTTTGTGATTGGATCATCAACATCCAGAAACTATGCAGCACAAACAATCTCATCCTAAAATGGCACAAAATTCAGAAAGCCTAATTGCAAACCAAAACACCGAGAGTTCGGGAATGCTATATACTACATTCATACCCCACTTTTATTCTACTTTGTAAATGTCCCGAGAGTTAGATTAATTAGAAAATAAAATAAACCCTTTTTCCAACACCAAAACAGAAGGAAAAACATGTCTCGGTAGCAGCAGCAAGCAAGAAGGACCAAGTCGAAGTAGAACTTAGCACATATGTATCATCACCAGGCAAAAGTTTCTCTTTGAATATTAAGATGTATATTAAAATACATAAAATTGAATAGTTCCACCTATTGATTGCTTGTGTGAGAGAGAGAGAGAGAGAGAGAAAGGGGGGGGGGGGGGGGGGGGACTTAGACATGGGGAGCACATCTTAAACAATTGAATAGTTCCACCCTGTTATTGATTGCTTGTCGTACATGAATATATATCAGTTCGTTGTATAATTTACAGACACGGGTCAATGATTCCCTCGACTACAAATGAATGAATGCAGGTCTCTGCTCCCTATATGTATACATTCTGTAACATCCTTTTCTTCGTTATCTACAACCCCTCCAACAAATCTATTCTTTTCAATTAAACTTGAAAAGAAAAAAGAACAAAAAAATTGGACATCTTCTGAATCAACTTGATGTAGTTCTAGTACTAAGAACGAAAATGATCTATGCAGTTCCTGTTGACCTTCAAGTTGAAACCTCAGGAAGATGAAAAAGAGTAGTATGTGTAATTCAATCTCTCTTAGGCTTTAAACATCAAGTGAAACACGAGTTTTAATCGGTTTTAGCTTCAAACCCATGCTTTCAGGAGAGAGGAGTTCTGGGGAGATGCAAGATGGACTGAGTGGACTCCTTGGGCTGTCATTGAAGTGGCATGGCCTATACAACCCATACCCCATCAAAAAGAACTCCATGGGTATCAACATGGCATGTGGCTGCTCCTCTGTCACCATTGATCCACAAGCCTGGACCTGCACAAACAACACAACCTTTGATATGCACACCCATGTACACTTATTCAATTTCATATATATCCTGGATTAAATCAGAAGAGTAACCCGTGATGTGAGCACTGTAGTTTGAAATAATGCAGAAAACAACTATTTCTTTTTTGAACATGGCCTGTAACAGAATACTCCTACACACACTTCACACCACATACCTCAACTAGAGCACTAAATCTCCGGTCAAGTTTTGAGGTCATGTGGAGAGCCTCAGAATGGAAAGGAGAACTATCCCCAACAAAAATAAGTGAACGACATCTTAGTCTCTTCAACCCTTCAGTAATGTCAGGTCTCCTGCAAGTTGGCAAAGAAAATTGAAGCACATAAGCATAGACACTCAATGTATCCAGAAATAATATAAACGCGCACAAATAAATAACTCTACGAAACCAGCTATGGCACAGTTTTTACCTGTTTATAGCATGAAGAAATCGCAAAACATTTATGCTCTGCCTCTCATCTAGCAACTAAGGAAACAAATATAACATGGGAATTAAACAAGTGTCGCCTTTTAGCCAGTCCACCATATAGAGGAGAAAAAGAAAGACAATCCAATTCCAGAGGATGCATTTTCATAAATGAATTTAAAAATTAGCTTAGAAACTGACTCTTTTGCATGCTTGAACCATATCTGCTTCTGGAACTCCCACACCACCACGAACTTCCTGCTACAATTTCCCATCACTCAACCAACCCAATAGAACGAGGTAGTATGAGCAAAGGAAATTACAAACCACAACAATTGAAGAAGTAGGGTACCTTGCTGAAGTACCGTTGAAGCAAACACTCTTTCACCAAGCCACACATGCCATAGAAATATAGAAAATTTGACATCACCTACAGATAATAGACGACCTTGGATATAATATTCAGATTTATACATGTTTGCTTGTAAGAATAACAATGAGGTCTGAGGAAAGAACCTTATTATATATCCATTCAGACCAAGAGGGAGCTTTGCATAAAGGGGACACGAGTATCAAACCAATAACGCGCTCCCTATATTTCATCTGTAACATGAAACCTTCCTCAGTGGACCAAATAATAGAATTGTTTGAAAACATACTGGTCATAGGACCCAGAATACGTTTCCATGATTTTCTCATCTCTTTTTCTATGTCCATTTAGTTGTTCCTCTTGTCTACTTCCTATCTACTTGGGCTACGTCTTTTGCATTTACTAATAAAATCTTGGATTACTTCAGGGGGGGAAAACTATCTCCGGAAGGGTACATACCGCAAATAGTGTAAGGATGTAGGCACCAGCCGTTACCCCCATGCACATCACTGCACCAAGCCTGAAGAAGGATATAAAAATGTAATCAGAAACCAAATTGACAGACAATTTCTCACCTGAGAAGCCACCATTGAACATAATCAATGCATAAATCCTTCTACTTTGTACCGTTAACAAGCACAAAAAGAACCTCATCTAGCATGCTACTTAATAATTGAAATTATGAGCTTTGGATACCAAAAACTGACAATAAATCACCAAAAATATTTTAGAATAATCATTACCTGAAATAGTTGAGAACCTCAATGATCTGATCTGCCAAATCATCGACAGACAGCATAGAATCTTCAGGACAAATTGCAGCAGCTCCTAACTGCAAGAACTCTTATGAAAGGTCCAGAAAAACTATGTAAAAAATAACATTCAGTTGCAATTGAATGCAATATACTTTTCCAGATAGAATAATAGCCAAATAAGAAGACAAGTCAACCATTTACAGACCTCATGTCCAGGAGGACTGATATGGTAAATACAGAAGTTGTGGAGCAACAAAGAAGCTGCTTCAGGAACGAAGAATAATCCTTGGAAACAAGACACATCTGCTCAAAATTATTGATATTAGAATCACCGTTGTGAGATAGTATTAGAAGAAAAGGGGACAGATTCGAGCATACTACGTTATTGGTGAATAAGAAGAGAAACAAAAAGAAAAACCCAAATTGCACATTCATTTTTTTTCCAGATTTGGTTGGTGAGGTTGAACCTAGTCCCCAACCCCGGCACACCCTGCCCCATGCCACTAGAAGGCCACATACTGACTTCACTGCACTTACGATTTAAAGCTAAATCCGGGTAAGTAAGTAGCGCTGGCTTGTCTTGATCTCCGTAGACTATAACAGACACAGGACCACGGCCAGTTTGTACAAGATGTTCCTGCAGATGACAAATCATAATATGTGTTATGAACAGAGAAATAAGCCCATTACTACAACATAGAAGCAAATAACCATATAAAACTAAAATTCAAAGAGATGAACTGTAAAGCAGTTTCGTCATCATAAAATCCTCGACCTGTGTAGGCATTTGTGAAAAGAGATGGCCTTCAGTTAAGAAAGAGGAATCGGTTGTTGAGTACATGTCAAGGGGAAAACCCCAGCTTTATCTAGAGAATTCAATTCCCAAAACAAACTTCCCCATGTGTATTTACACCTTTTCAGACCACATCATATCGATCTAACTTTCCAAAAAGATATAGGTAAAACAAACAACCGATTCTGATTCAATCATTTAATTCGTTACTTTTCAAGGAAAAAAAAAGAATGACAGCTTAAAAGAAAGGCACAGAATCTCATATTCTTAGAGAAGACATCGACTTTAGACCAATCAAACCATGAAAAACTGGGAAAGAAACCGAAACACAAAGCAACAGCTAGAATTTTCCATACAATAACAAGAAATAAGAAAATAAGAGTATAGCTCAATTTTCTTCGATGCAACACGATTTGATCAAAGGAAATCACTCCTTAAAGGAAGCGTTTACTCTTATGCTAAAAAGCATCATGCGAGAAAAAAGCAATCTCATCCCCGCGCCCGCCCAAGAAACAAAAAACTACAAACAATGACAGGGAATAACAAGAAAATATAAAATCCCCAGAACCCTACTCAAATCGAATACCAAATTAATCGAAGGAAAGTTTAGAAAATATTATTCCAAAACCATCTAATTCTACCACTTATTTAAATTTTAATACGTTTACAAGCGAAGGCGAAAGAGTGAATAAAATTGATGATTAAAGAATACCCTTTATGATGAATGGAGTTTTTAGAAAGAAAAATGCGTCAACAGATTCACCAGAACAATGAATTTTTGACATTGAAGAAAATTAACAAATAATGATCGATGGAAAGAATCATTTCCCCTGATAACAAGAACGATATTTTTTTTATAAATTAAACACCGCCGATTCATTAAAAATACCAGGAAATAAAAAGAACCTCGCGGAGGTTAAAAACCAGCCATCGGAACAAAGAAAAGAAGAAAAAAGTTGGAAATTGACCCACCGTCAGCAAAACTTAATAATAAAATACAAATAAAAAATAAAAATAAAAACCTTCCCGCCGAGATAGATCTCCTCCATATCGACAGCAACTGAATCATTTGAATCCGCCATGGCCGCAGTTCTCTGTGTCTCAAAGCCCCGCACAGCCTCTCTCCCTCTCCAGGACTCTCTCTCTCTCTCTCTCTGTCTATATGTCTGTCTCGTGCTCTCTATCGAAATATAGCCACCTTGGCTTATATACCAAGCGATTCTCGTGAATTTACGACTCTCTCTCTCTAAACAAAAACAACCTACGGTTAACCACCACCGACGCGTTTAGACCTTCCGTACCAACTGAATTTCTTTTTTTTTTTTTTAACCCCCGTGATGATGTCAGTTTTTTTATCTCAAAAAAAAAAAAAAAACACCTAGCTAGGCTGTTATTGACTTTTAACCTAACAAAACGGCGAGCGGTCGGGGTGACGTGGCCCAATCATTATGGTTTTTGACTATGAGTGTGTATAATTTCTTGGCTCTTGTACACCTCATTCAAATATTTTTTGTGGGCCCATAATCTTTCTTTTTTGGACTTTCAAGCTTTATAAAATTATAAATTATGGGTTGCTTGCCTTTGATTTGACTCAATGATTAATCACATTTAAATAAACCTAATTAATGTGCATACCATCCTAATCACTTAAGAGACATTATGTTCATCTCAATTTTGGATCTTTTCTCTTTTGTGTCCACCCCTCACATCTTCACCAACTACCAATGTAACCCCTCCTCCCTCCCCTTAGAGCACTAGTAATGGGCTCAACAAAACTAAAATATAGCTAAAAAATAACCAAAATATGAAAAAAAGTCATACAATAGATTCAACAAAACTACAGTAAATTTGGCCTTAAACCAAATGGCTAGCCAAATTTGTTGAGCCAACTTCACTAGCTAAACATTATTTTTAGAGTAAAATAATGCTGGATTCTTCTTTCACTTTAATTCTTCTGGTTTTATTTGTTTTTTTTATGCGATTTCTGCAACTTGGATTCTTAAGCTTTGATTGATTTTTTTCCTACATTTTTTATGCGATTTCTACAGCTTAGATTCTCAAACTTTTTTCACATTTTTGATGCGATCGTTACTGCATTTAAACCATCAATAGGGCATAGAGTACATCAAATTAATAAATAAATACATAAAAGAAGTTATAACATTTGCAATTTATTAAACATTTACTGTTGTCCAAAAAATTAATATTTTAATAGAATGGTGAAAGATTTGTTGAGCCTATTATTTGATGTTGTAAAAAATGACTAGCTAAATTTTATAAAAGTGAATTGTTTAGCTAAATTTTAGCTAAAGATTGTTGAGCCCACTACTAGTGCTCTTATGGTACAAAAATGGAGATTTTCGTTGGATTTATTCTATAGAGTAATAATTATTATTTTAATTCTAGAAAAATTAGCTTTATTATGTGTGAGATTTTGAGATCAAGTGGTTAATGAGTCTAATTTTTATGACCAAATCTTGCAATACTTGCTTAATTTCACTGCCAAATTAGTATCATGTTCTTATTGAAAATATTACGCAACTTTGTTCCAATTTTCACTCCTAAAATCAAGTGCATTTCTTGACTCATGTGATGCATCCATGAGACCAATCAACTCTTTCTTCCTTTTGATGATGCATGCAGACTTGAAAACAGTTCATTAGGTATAAAACATATATATATATATATAATGAAATTCATTTAGAATTTGAGTAATACAATTTTTAGATGTGCAAGTCTCACTAATTTATTTTAATAAAAAGGATAAATAGGAGATATTTTTCTAATCGTAATTTGATTTAAAACAAAACAAAAGGCGGGCAAGAGAATAAAGGTTAGGACTGTTTTTGGTTAGAAAAACTAAGGAGGAGATCACTAAAACGAGACAGTTTAGGGCATTGGAGTTTATGACTTTTGGTGCTTTTCTTAAAAAGACATTGGAGACTGCTTAGAAAGCGAGGAGCCCCTACTTCTCCCTCCTCTTCCGATGAGCTGTTTTTGGAATAAGACAGGATGTTTTATGGAGATTGGAGATATCAAGATCATGTGGGTTTTGAAGAACTCGTTTATACTTATTTAGTTTCATCTTTATTGATTTAAGCTTATAGTTGTTTTATAACAACGGTAACATGAAGTTGAGCTTACAATGAGAATGATATAAACACATGAAGTGAGCTCTATAACATTTATTCAATATTTAATATTACCCGAGCACTTCTTACAAAAAATTTTAAATGCCGTAAAATACAGTTTATACATCTATCCTTTCCCGACTCTAAACCCTAGAAGTTTGATTTAAAAAATTTTAAAAGACCTAAATTGGTTTATATAATACATACATATATGCATAAGATGCTGGAAAATCATCTTTAAATAAACTAATAATGAAGAGATGTATGAGTTGTCTTCGATTCTCCAACAAAATAAACTCGTAAATTAACGTAATTTTATATAATATGTTAAATTGTAAAATTCTTTTTATTCAAAAATAGATCTAATATATCATTTCAAATTACATTAATTTATAAATTTATTTTTATAAAATCTCTTTATAATTATTTTAACATAAGAACAAAGAGAGTGGCCGGGTTGGCCTACTTGTTACAATGCCAGCTACGAATTCCTTTTTATTGTGTTTTGCATTCATTCACAGCCAACCGGAAAGTTCACATGGCTTACTTTAATTAAATTAGTCCGGCCTCGGACTGCTGGAAATTGACTTATGCATATCAAATTTCATACCATAATTTCACTTTTTTGTTAGTTATTTCTTTGAATATTTATCAACATTCTCTCGAATTTTT
This sequence comes from Carya cathayensis, assembly GCA_011037825.1. Classification (NCBI taxonomy): domain Eukaryota; kingdom Viridiplantae; phylum Streptophyta; class Magnoliopsida; order Fagales; family Juglandaceae; genus Carya; species Carya cathayensis. Next base: position 1,169,034 of record QGSO01000155.1, read on the forward strand.
TCTAATAAAATTTTTGAGTAATACATATAATGTAAAAATTCTTAAGAAATATTATAAATTTATTTCTTGTGTCTTTTTTTTTCTGTCTAAGCTTGAAGAGATATTTTCTGTTTTTTTAGTAGATTGAAAATACTTATTGGTTAAACAAACTGATCGACACACCATCCTCTTTTACAACTATATTTTAAATTAAATGTATTTTTTACAAAATAGCTTATAAGATAACCTATTAACTTATATAATAACTATAAGAATATATTCATTTTTATCTATTTTACAATAAAAATGACTATAGCCTACAAATAGTGATTTGTGTTTCATGACTACATTACATTTTTACTCTTGACATTTATGATGTGTTAGGCTGTATAGCTTGTATGGCGTGGGAAATTAATTTCTCTTAGCTATGTTTTTCGTCATTTGATTGTCCAATTTAAATTATCCCCAACGTTTTTCAAAACTCGATCATTGTCATTTGCATTTAGGTAGTGTTTTGGGGGAAAACGTTGGTATCCTACAAGACCATGCTACGGTCACCGTTGGGGCTCCCGCTGGGAGTTCCCGTTAGGCTAAATATTTTTTTTCTATTTTTGTTTTTTATTTTTACATCATTTTTTTTTATACTTTTTAATATTTAAAAAAATATAAAAAAATCACAATAATATTAAAAAAATTTTCTTAACTATTAAAAAAAAAAAAAAAAAAAAACTAGGAGCGGTAGCTCTCAGCGGGATCCCCGGGGGGGGGTTTAGCATTTTCCATCCTACAATTAATAGATATCTGTTTTGCTTTGAGTGATGATATCCCTATGATTGACAGTAGTAGCTAGCCTATTTGAAATAGCGTGATTATCTCTCCCAGATGTGAAAACACGTGACTTTTACCTAAAATATCTCTGATTGTGCAACGAGAGATGTGCCATTTGATGCCCTTTTTTGTCCTTTTGCTTGCCCTTTGTTCAAGGAAATCAGTTTACATTCTTTTTTACTTTTCCCTCCATAATCATCTTTTCATTGTTCTCTTTCTCATGCTTCTCTTCTTCCCTTTTTATTTTTGTTCCATAAAAATCTCAGCTCTCTCAACTATGAGATGCTTCCTCTTCACATGATCTCAAATTGTTCTCACACAAAAAAATCTAAAGCCCAACTCTTTTACTCCCAATTTTTCTAACTTTGAATGGTTGAGAGGCTAATATGAGAGGGATCTTCATGTTCAAAGCAAAGTCATCGCTTACTTTTCCTCTCATTTCGTTTCTTTGTAAGTGTGACTGTGAGTTTCTTGATCCTCATGGATGGTCATAACACCACATCTCCAACATGAATACAACTAGGTCTAATTTTATCTGCTTCTCAAACTTCGAAATTCGAGGCAGTATCGGAATAGTGACTCCAGTGATTAAAAAGCCATTGAAATCTCTATCATTGGATTATGGTTGGGTTAACATGTGTGTCTAACAGGTGCTTGCCTTGGGTCTAGCATTTTTCTTTTTAAGGTGCTCGCCACGGGATGTGAACACTCTTTACCTACCGTAGTGCGAGCTATTATTTCTCCCTCCAGTTCAAGATGTTGTTGCTCACCCTAGTGCAAGTTGCTATTGCTCACTTTTGGTGTCAACACTTATGCTCAAACGTGAATTTAGGCTCTCCCAAAGTCAAGCACTTTCCCTTTCCACTCCACTCGCCCCTGGGCAAGCTTCACACTCCTCCCACAATGTTTGCCTTTGGGTAACCACTATTACCCTTCAGGGTGCTCACCCAAGGTTGGGAGCACTCTTTGCTTGCTTAGATGCGAGATGATGTTGCTCGCCTCTAGGCGAGTACTCTTTGCTCACTTTGGTCCCCACCACTTATACTCGTCTCGAGTGTGAATTTCTTTTCTCCCAAAGCCTAGCACTCTCCATTTCCACTCTATGCGCCCAAGGGTGAGCTTCACACTCCTCCCATGGTGCTTAGCTTTGACCAAGCATTGTTGCTCTTCAGGGTGCTCTCTCAAGGTTACGAGCACTGTTTGCTTACCCAATGTGAGATGTTCACCTGGGAGTGCACTCTTTGCTCGCTTCAGGTGCCAACACTTATGCTCGTCTCAAACATATTCCTCCTTTCCTATCGAAGAGCACTTTTCCTTTACTCTCTGCTTGCCTAGAAGTGAGGCTTCTTTGCTCGTTTCAAGTGCCAACATCTATGGTTGCCTTGGGTATATTTTTTCTTTCCCATGGGCAAACACTTTCCCTTTAATCTCTGCTCGCTTAGGGGTAAACTTCACACTTCTCTTGCAGTGCTCGTCTTGGGGCAACCATAGTTCAGGATGCCTGTCTTGAGACTTGATTTGTGAGCACAATGTTTTTTTTTTTTTTTTTTGGTCCTGGTGCAAACTCCTGTTGCTGACCTTGGTGCAAGCACTTCATGCACTATAATTTATAAAAATAATTTTTAGATTTAAAAATATTTTATTATTCCTATATAACATTATTTGAAAAAAATATCAATTGTCTTCATCTTATTTTGCACAATAATTCATAAATATGAATAATAGTCATTGGACTAATATTGTTATAATTTTACGAAGTACAATTCTCATTTTTAGATTCCAATTTGGACAATAATTCTTGGTTGGTCTTTAATTTATCATTTCCACTATTTTATCTTCTATGATAACGTATTTGAAGTTAATCTACTTGTAATGCATTTATTTTAATTTTATATATAAGAAAATTACTATTATTAATTTGTACAGGTCCACTTGATTTTATAACAAGTGGAGCAATGAATGACCTATCATGACTTCAATATAATGAGTTAAAAAATTTGATTTGTTACGTGTTCCATAATTTTACATTTTATGTTTCTTTTATCTCAATAAAATGTAAAAGCATTTTCAGTAAGGCATACGTGCCTTGAACATAGAATCCTTACTAGTATTTTAAAACACAGTTATAAAAATCATTGTGTCTCTTATTACTATATTTAATATTATGAATAAGACTATCATTCATTTTTATCTCCAAATTAGGTTATTCAGACAGCAATCAATTTCGCAGTATGTTGAGAAAGAAAAAACCCTAGGCACCTCCCCCCCCCCCCCCAGGGCCCTCTCTCTCTCTCACACACACACATAAAAAACCAGGGGCTCCATATCTTATTTTCGCCAGTGCCTCCTCCTCTCTCTCCTTTCCTCCTTCCTCCATTCATCCACATTGTCTATCAAAATTTCTTTTACTTTCTTGAAGGCTGAAAAAGATAGAACAACAGCTTTCCAGCAACTCCCGAGAGACACAAGTGGCATAAACAGATTCACAGGTCAAAATTCGTTACTAGGAAAGTGGTAATTTTGCAAAAATCACTACGCGTAGTTCTCATGCATCGTCCATATCTGCACATGGTCCTCACATGCCACCCATTCCAACAGCTCTTCTCAACACGAACGTCAGATTATCGAATTCACCACCACCAGACCTTTCATATCTGACATTTGCGACTGAAAAGAAATAAGTGTGTTACCTTCACGAGCCATCACAGATTTCAAATTCTACTGAAGTTGATCCAAACTGTAATCCGTCCCTTTTCGTATCTATCTAACTGCTTTCTTTTTTGGTTTCCTTATTATTAACTAAAATAAAATTAAAAAGAGTTCGTTTCTCGAGAGTTTGTCTGTAGATATTGAGTCATCTCTTTCTATGAAGGATGAGGTTAAGTCTCTGTTTTGGTAGAAAGTATTATCTCTTAAACATTTGTCTGTAAAGAGTATCAGCAATAGTGAAGATCGGACCAGTCACAAAAGGAAATAGTGTATTGGTGGAGTTCTAAATGTTTTATTTTGGTTTATGATGTCATGTTTGATATGAAAATATTTTAAAATGTATTTGGACATAGATGTAAGTTTATTTGATGAATGAATGATGACATATTCACAGTTTCCCTTAAAAAAAATTTAGGTTATTCAATTGTTAAAAAAAAAAAAAACTTCCTCAAGCAAGCGCAAACGTTAAATCTTTTACTTTTAATAAATCTTCCATATTGGGGAAATTGAATTAATTGCAATTGAAAATCCTAGAGATAAGATTTATCGAGTGAAGTATATATGCCAGCGTAGCGTTGAACTCCCTTATAATATGCGGAATTCTCGAGAAGATCGAGATAGATAGAATTATAGAGAGAGAGAGAGAGAGAGAGAGAGAGAGAGAGGGGGGGGGGGGGGGGAGGTGGAAATTAATTGCGACAATGCTTGTGAAGCAATTCTTGAGATACTTTTTAAAGAAGAGGACTTCACCCGCCACCCTTCATATATATATATATATAGCTGTAAAGACCACATAATCGAATCACTTCATCTTATGCATGAATAACAAATTTCGATACACATATTCTTTTTTCCCCCCAAATTAGGCATCAATATTCATTCAGTTAAAACGACACTATTTAATTTAATATATTTCTCATGCAATAACCAGCATCTAAGAATGATTGTTGACTATATTTATTGGGAGAAGGAAGAAAAGAAATAGAGATGACGGAAGGGAAACAGTACTGCCAGGCCAGGATGCTGAAGTTGGGGTTGAGGGAGAGATGGCTATGTAATGTGTACAGTTCGAAAGCTTGCTGTTAAGACAGGGTTTCACATCTAGACCACATGTGTAGTAGTTAAACATCCATGATGTTTAATGTAACAACATTTTGAGGTGCCAAAAGGATCAAATGTACTGTTAGATTTGGATTTTATAAAACTCTGACGGTAGAGAAAATCGATTACTCGCGAGTAAATATTTTGGACAATATTAAATGTTTTGATATCTACTTTATGTGTTTATCTTTATCTCACTCTAAGGGCCTGTTTGAGATTGCGGTGGGAGGTCTAAAAAGTGCGATAGAACGGTCTAAAGTGCTTAAATGACAAAATTTGTCTGTTTGGTAATTTTATATCAAAGTACTTCTAAACCAAGAAAAAGTAGAAAACTACATTTCAACAAAAGCATCAAAGTGGTGCTTTTTGTCATAAGCACTTTAGAAAAAGTAGTCCATATTTTACCTTACTATGTACATTACAAAATGACTCTCATCATTTTAACACAATGACAACTTTGTCCATCTATATTTTTCATTATTATGGTATAATCTACTCAAGACTTTTTCTATTAATATTTTTCATTCTTTTCTTATTACTTATGCATTGTTGAAAGATTTTATTTTTCATTATAATTACTGAAAAATCTATTAAATTATTTTTGTTATTATTTTATTATAATATTTGATTTTTATCAAGTATATGTCCTTTTATGTCATTTCTATATCAAAAAGTACTTTTTTAATTTGTTTCCAAACAAATTTAATATGTTTGAAAGTGTTTTAAATATATGAATCTCAAACAATAAATAACTTTTTAATAGTAGAGATTATTACGTTAAGCTCTAAGTTATAAGCCTTAAGTTAAAAGTAATATTTTTCACTACAATTCCAAATATGCACTACGTCTTGGAACTCGGACAAATTCAAATCACTCTTAAAATAAAATAAAGCTTGCCCCTGAAGCTAACGCCAACACAAAGATTAACGCAGGATATCATGTGGCCAAAGTACTAAGCATTAAGCAAAGGTATTGCTCGATCGGTCAATGTTGAATAAATTTCTAGTTCAATTCGCATGGGTTTGGTGGGCCTTAAATCCGCGATGGCTGCATCCCCAACATTTTTTTAAAATTTCTGGCTTTTCAAATATAAAATCAGTTTTAAATTATAAAAATGTATTTCTATTAAACTCATATCATAGTAGGTTATGATATTATGATATAGGAGGGGTCCCTTCGTCCAAACATCAAGGGGCGGATTGGCCCCCAAAGTCATCCGCTCATCGCCCACAACAAGAAAGAGAGAGAGAGAGAAAGATACCTGGGGTTAAGAGCGATGGAATGGATGAGACATAGGAAAGAGAGATTGAGAAGAGTAAAGAGAGAGACACGAGGGGAGGGGAGAGAAGGGTTTTAAAACAAAACCCTACATCAAAAAAATGTCGTTTAATTAAAAAATAATACTTTTTAATATATATAATGTGGACTAGGTGGATGAGGAAACACAGGCAGGCTTGGGTCCAATTCGAGCCTTGTCCCCTAATGCTCAAATGCATGCGGGCATTTGCCCGCCTACCCGCCTCACCATGTGAGCATGGATGCCCCCGCCCATTGCAAATGGGGGCTATACCAAGGGAGGGGGTGGATGGGCCAAATGCGGTGGTGGTGGCCCTCCGTCAACTCCTAATTTGAACTGTAAGATTTTAATTAGAATGAAAATTTTAAAAAAATATATAAGTGGCGCTTTGATGCAAGAACAATTGAAGAATGTAATTGTTTCTTGTAGATTTATCCTTCCCTTTCCACTCCCTCCTCCCACCATGTTTCTCTCTTTGATTTATTGAACCGTTTTATTGGAATTTTGGAAAGTTGAAGCTGGATTGTTTCATCAAGCAGCTGCATGCATGATTTAGACAGTGATTAATGGAGGCTTTCTTTTAGTTCATATGAGAATTGAGTCTTAGTTCATATGTCAAGAGTTTGAAATTTCATTTGCACGATAATCTTTTTAGGTCATCGTGAGATTTTTAGTTTATAATTAAAAGACTTCGCCATGGTATTATGGTTTACTAGTTCATGTAAAAAAGGATACATAGGATTAATCTTACTGTCAAGAGTCTTCTAATGTAATTTGTTAAGAATATATAAAGAAAAAATTATATTTTACTGTAAGAAAAATGCCTTATAAACATGATCATGAGTTATTTGCAATAATAATAATTATTTCTTATGAATCTATTTTCATCGTAAATAATTTGTCAAAAATAATTTTTTTTCTTGCCATAATTTACTCTGTCAAAGTACCACCAAACTATTAAAATTGTCACCTTATATCTCGTTTTTCACCCTACTTTAAGATTTATCTATTAAAATTGTACCATATGGCATTTGTTTTTACATATATTAATGGTCAGATCTTACTAAAGATAACTACAAGTTATGTCTCTTAAATTGAGGGCCAAATGACAAAAAATAGTGGATTTTTTAGAATGAATAGTGATCTTTTCATTTATGCTAACCTCTCTAACATTTTAGGGTCTGTATGGATTTATTGTACCTAAACATAATATAGAACTTTTGGGTATAAAGCTTTTATTTATAGATCAATTTTCACTTTTGGGTTAACTGAAATGCATCAAAATTATCATGCAAATAACAAAAAAATAAACTGTTCTTAGAAAAAGAAAGGACATATAAAGACATTTAAGATTTCAAAAATTCAATAGGTAGTCATTTTTATTTACTCTTTTGTGCACTTCACTGATGTAATTAGTTGTGTATTAAAAAAAATTGATCCAATTAATTATATTAGTGAAGTACGCTGAGAGTACATAAAAATATTTGTACATAGCATAACTCTTAAGATTTTTCTATTTTTTGAGAATTTTTTTTTATCAAAATAGTTAATTTAGTTTTTCTAGATTTTAAAATGGTACATGTCTCTCGTACATTAGGTTTTATCTAGAATCTGGGCTGATTTGGTTACACAAAATTAAACTATCTCATCTTATCTCATATAATTATTATAATTTTTTCAAACTCCTACACAAAATATAATAAATTATTTAACTCTTTCAAATCTCAAAATAAAAATAATATTTAAAAATTATATTATAACAATATTTTATTCAATTTTAAAAAAATATCTTACCTCACCTCATCTGAACTACATAATCGGCCTAAACTCATTGAAAATTTTGTTCATGTAATCAAAGAAAGCACATTGAATGGCTGATGTATTCACATATTGGTTGAAGATTGTTGATGCTTTCTAATATCATAGCTCATATAAAAAGTTTAATTCTCCGCCAAGTTCCTTTATATTCTTGTACGAAAGCAATAATAATTGATGCATCTATAAATTTCCAACATAGGGAATAAGTAAATTCAATAATAATCTAAATAATAGCAAAAAAAGGTCCCAAAACCATTTTATAAGCACGAAGTAAAATACAATCCTAACAGCCGAGTCACAAGTAGAATAGCAATGTAATTCCTTGTCAAATGGGCTTTTTAACTTTAAAAAATTTAAAAATAATAAAATTCTAAAAATAACACCTAACCAAAATATCTTTTTTATTTTCCATACACAATAAATTCTATTTGAAGCAAACATTTCTTGAAATAAATTTTAATTACCAAGATCTCTGCAATATGAAAAAATAAAAGGGGAGGATCAGTCAAACAAAAACAAAGTAGTAACCGCCTGTTTGGAAATATAAATGTTTTCAAGTATTCTCAAATATTTTTTTTCCAACATCACTAAAATATAAACTATTTTTTAATTTTTAATTTTAAATTTTAAAATTTTTCATCTAATCATTACCTAATCATTAAAGCATTACAACTTTCTCAAACTCCCAAATGAAATACAAAACTGTATATAATTTTTTTAAACTTCTAAACAAAAATAATATTAAAAAATTTTATTCAAATAATAATTTAACTTCATAATATTTTTATTTAACTTTTTCTCTTTTTTTTTTAAAAAAAATCTAATAAAATATCTTAATTTGAATTATTTCATTATTATTTACAAATTATTTCACTACTAATCACATATATTATTAGATATTTTTAGTATCCAAACGAGTTAAGTCATCCACCATGCATAGAAACATTTTAGTAGAGGAAAAAGTTGATATGCCTCTCTTCTTTTTCTTCTTTCTAAACCAATAACACCAACCATCCAAATGTATCCATCCCAATGGTGGAAGAGCTCCTTCTACCCTTCCTTTCCCTTCCCCTTTCTCATTCCAAGGTTTTAAAGCCATTTTAATTTTTTTTCAAAGCAATCCTAAGGCCTCGTTTGGTTACACAGATGAGATGAGATGAGATGTTTTAAATAGTAATGAATAAAATATCGGTATAATATAATTTTGTAATATTAATTTTATATTGAGATTTGAAAAAGTGAAATTGTTTATTATATTTTGTATGAGGATTTAAAAAAGTTGTAATGATGAGTTGAGATGAGATGAGATGAATTTTTTGGTTTTTTAGCCTCAAAATCTTCTATTAGAAAAGTGAAAATATAGTGGGATAAACGGACTGGCCCAAATTGTTGGTGGGTGAATTTCTTTGTTCCCGCCCACTAACGTGTGGAGTCCACACGCTAGTGATAGTGAGACGTGGCCAGTTTGATCTAATAGATCTTCGAATGACGAAATTATTGGTACGGTGTGTGTAGTTGTCGAAGGCGTTTTGAAGCAACGGCATGTAGTGGCCACGTGTGGGCCAAGCTGCACGTGAGAGTCACATGCTGAGATTTTCGCCCTAGTTCCACAATGTACCAGTAGATTGGCGACTAAGGAGTTCTGTGGTGGGGCGTGTGTAGACAATTGATCACCAGAAAATGGTAAATCGGGCCTAGACCGAACCAGTAGAGAGAAAAGGTCAAAAAATAAATAAACTAAAAAAAAGCCTATAAAAAAGATAGTGTAAAAAATGGAATAGAGAGCTCCCATTCTCCTTCTCTCTGGTGGAACAGGAGGACAGAAAGGATGAAAGACTTTTACTTTTTGAGAGAAGCGGGACTTTCTCTTAGAAAGAGAAGTGGAGAATTTCTTTGTGCTCCTTCATCTACCATTAAAAAAGTGAATTTCTTTTATGAATATCTCATAACAACCTACAGAAACCCAATCTCTCTTAGTTAGGCATCCTATTGTTAAAAGAAAATCAAAGAGTTTATAATCTTTTGGACCTTAAAAAGTAATCTCCAGGTCACTTTTAAGCTGTGTTTAGGAATATAACTGTTCTTAGATTTTCTTATACTACTTAACTACTATTCACAAATAGTTCACTGCTATTTTATAAATTATTCATTATTATTTTACTATTATTCATAAAATTTTCTATTTCATTTTGTTATTATCCATTGATGACACATCTATAGAGATTAAAACCCAAAACTTGATTCTTCTATTTTTTATTACAATTAAAAAAAAAAAACCTTACTAATTGGGCTCTTTATGATAGCAAAATTTGAAAATTAGACTCTAAATGTGACTCCACTCCAACTTCAAGAAAATGGAGTCAAAGTAAGATGTTTTTATAAAAAAAATTCAATCGGAGTTGGAGGTGTCACTGGACCGATTCCGATCCGATCCGATTCAACTTCAACTTTATGTTCTGACTCTGACTCCGATGTTGTACATATGTTATAAAAATTTATATTTATTTATATATTTATCATATATTAGTATAGTTATATATCTAGAACTTATATAGTTAAATTCAATATATACTAGTATAAACTAATTATTTCAAAATAATATACTTATACTATAATATAAATAGACTAATGATAGTTTAGTGTATGTAATATCATATATAATCAAGTATAGAAATAAGTTAGACACTATTATTTAAATAAGTCTAGTATAATAAGTTAATAACATATACTAATTTACTAAAGTATAATAACATGTGATTAAATACTGAAAAGTCTAGTATATATTTAAGTTAGAAATAAGTTCGACATTAGTATAATAACATGTAATTAGACACTATAATATAAATCTTATATAGAAATAAATTAGGCACTAGTGTAGAAATAATTAATAAGTCTAGTATAATAAATTAATAACATATAAACTAATTTACTAAAGTATAATAACATATAATTATACACTAAAAATAAGTCTAGTGTAGAAATAAGTTATAAGTAAGTTACATACTAGTATAATATAATAACATGTAATACTATAGTATAATAATATGTAATTAGACACAAAAATAATATGTAATACTATAGTATGATAACATGTAATTAGACATTATAATATAAGTCTAGTATAAAAATAAGTTAGATATTTGTATAGAAGTAAATTAGCAGTGAATAATTTAGTTTTAGTTTTTAATTTTTTCAAAAAATCAAAATTTTAAAGCACACAAAATATTCCATTTTAAAATGGGCTAAATATAAACCTAAAAAAAGGCCAAAGACAACCCAAATTGACTCATATGTGACAAATTGGAGTCATAGTCAGATTGGAGCCTACACAAATTGGAGTCAAAATTAGATTTTGGATTTGAATTCTGATAAAGTCAGAGTCAGTCAGATTTAGAAAAACCCGACTCCAACTAAAATGATGCTCACTCCTACTTTACTATCAATCTAATTTAATTTTTTTTTCTTTGTAAATCTTGTTAACAAAAATAATATACGTTAATTCAATAATTTTCAAGAAATTTAAAATATTCAAATTGTTTATTCATTTGAAATAATATAAAATATAATAAATGGCTATAAAGTAAAATCACTTTTGAGAAATATATATTAATTATATTTAGGTAATGAGTAATAATGAGTTACGGAATATTGAAATATTCTATTATCAAATTTGTATGTAGAGAATACTTAATCAACTATTTACATTATATAATTTGAAAGATAAATTTTAATATTTAAATCTTACAAATGAAGTCTTATTATTTAGATGAAGTAAAAGATATGCTATACTTACTAATTTGAAAATAGAATAATTTTTTAGTCTAATACCGTGTAACCTTATTAATGCAAGGTATGGTGTCAATTATAAAAAATAATTGAATCAATTATTGTTTCATCGTTACATTATTCATAAAGAAATTTATAATTTACAAATCTATTTAATTATATAAAAGCCAAGTTCACTTCATGACTTGGCATGTGTTCTGCATTAGTCAGTTTTAAACTTAATTTGTGCCACATTACTTGGGTATTCGAGCATCAACAAATATTGCTAAAGATTGTTTATGAAGAGGTGCTTTTATGGAAAAAGAAGCCGGTCTAGGAAGATTGTTAAAAGACTGTTTATGAAGCAGTGCTTTTATGCAAAAAGAAAACCGACAATCACACAAATTGGCAAGCATGCTTCTATATTTTATACTATTTTACAAACAAAATCTCCAGTATAAGTTACCATCTTGCCCATATAATTCAATAGTAGTTTATTTCATGTTCTGTCTTTACTTTTCAAAAAATAAAAATTCAAGATCAGTGCTTCTGGGGCATGTGAGTTCGGGACTTTCAAGATCGGCTGTCGATTTCCTCCCAGCATGGCGTGTGTTATGCATGCGCTACAGTAGCCACTGGGTGCACTAGTTTTCCAGTTTTGTGCAGTATTTCCATTTTAGTTTATTTCATGTCTTGTCTTTACTTTTCAAAAAATAAAAATCTAAAAAAATAGTACATTCAGACCTTAGTCCAAATAGAGTGGTCCCCCCCTCTGCTTGGCAGTGCTTATGGTGGCGTTGGTGCTCCATACTCCTTGTAGTTGGGGTATGGGGATTGGTAACTCTGTCGTTGACAGTGTTGTGCTAACTCTTAGACTTAGGTTTTTAGAGATCTGCCGCCTGGACCAGACCATGTCAATCACGGTAGTGTGTTGAGAAGCTATTAACGTTTATAATTTGCTTATTGTTAAGTCAAATTTGTATGTCCTCTTTTATGAATGGAATGTGATCCGTTATTATAAAAAAAAAATAGTTTTTATCACCATTTTACAAATAGCCAAGCGGTGTAAAAAGAAATTGAAGAGGCAAACAAATGCCAGGCAATGTAAAAAAGAAATCGAGGCAAACAAACAGACAAATTTTCCTTTGAAAACGTCTTGAAGATGTGTAAATGTTCTCTAATTTATCTTTTTATAGAATGATGATGAGTGCCCATAATCGGTCTGTTTAGGTTTATTTATACCAAATATCATGAAGTTTCTATATTTTTTTCTTTGATCGTTGATTTGGTAGAGTTTTATGTATTCATTTTATTTATTTTTTTAGATTTATTGCTTTGTGTGTAATAATTCTCTTTAGATTTCTTTATTGTATATATATCAGTATTGAATATGATTTCTACCGAACAAAGAAAAATGAAAATGTTTGTTGGATTAAAAGAGAAACATAACAAGTTATTTGTTAATTTTAATGTTGAATAAATTAGAATATATGATTGTCATTGAATTTGTGAATAGTAAAAATGTTGGTTTTTATTTTATACATGGACATGGTGGTATAGGAAAAATTTATTTTTGAAAAACATTGATATTTCAATTACGTCCAAAAGAGAAAATAGTACTGTAATTTTTCATAAATTTTATTTTTGGTTTATGTAATTTTAAGAAATGGTGAAATTTTTTGTTTGGGTTACCCTATTTGGTTGGTTGTTATATTTTAATATTTAGTTTTTTGTTATATGGAAAAGATAGCTTGGCTACACTTGGTTGGTACCGGAAGCATCCAAAGTTTACGAAAATGATGGAATGTGTTTTTTAAATACTATTAAAATCTATAGATAAATTACACTACTTTTACACTCATCTATTTATGTTTATTGAAAATTTAAAAATTAATCTTAAAAATATTTATAGATTATTAAAAGTGTAGTTTTGTATTTGTGTAGAATTGTATTTTTTATTTTAGTTCGGTGAATGACTTTTGTTATAATTGTTTTTTGGAATCCCTTGTTAGCGAGAAATGTTTTGGTTGAGATTGTTTGAAATTAATGTGAATTGTATTCGTGTGCATATTCTTATAATAGTATGGTTGCCATAAATATAGATTGAAGACCAATATTATCTTGGGTAGATAGACAATGTTTTGTTTGTTTATTAATTATACAAACGAAAATGGAAATTATGTTTTAGTAATGGTTAGATTGTTTAGTTAGATTGATGGTTTGGTTTTAATGATTTTTAGGTTTTCAATACCGTTAGAAAAGGAAAATGCATCTTTTGTCTTCACCATGCATGGGAGTATGCATTTTGGAATTAATACATTTCAATGTCTTTGTTGAACTTAAGGTTTCAAATTTTGTGTAATTATATATTTACACATGGATTTTGATGATAACAAATGAATTCAAAGAATGAAGGAGTCTCAAACTCAATTTGTCCACACAATAGAGTCAAGCACATCAAGGAACCAAGTATGAGCAAGAAAAAAAACAAATTCACATTAAAGTCATAGAGAAATGTTGTAAATCTCTTAACATTCGAAATTAGGATTAAGGCTCAAAATTAATATTTTATCATAAAACATTAAAATACNTTTTACAACCAGCATAATCTGCATCTGTGTAGCTGATTAAATCGAAAGATGTGTGTTTAGGGTACCATAACCCTAGGTTAATTGTACCACTAAGATATCTAAGAATGCGCTTAACTGCAATTAAATGAGATTCTTTTGGAGATGATTGAAAACGTGCACATAAACACACACTGAACATAATATCTGGTCTACTGGCTGTCAAATATAATAAGCTACCAATCATACCTCGATATACTTTCGAGTCAACTGCTTACCGGATTCATCTTTATCAAGTTTAGTAGATGGGCTCATTGGTGTTCCAGTTTCCTTAGCACCTTCCATCCCAAACTTTTTCAGCAATTCCTTAATATATTTTGATTGATTGATGAATGTCCCACTTTTTACTTGCTTAATTTGCAATCCGAGAAAGAATGTAAGTTCTCCCATCATGCTCATTTCAAATTCATCCTGCATAGTCTTAGCAAAAACTTGACACATATTTTCATTAGTAGCACCGAATATTATATCATCAACATAAATCTGAACCAAAAGAATATCATCATTTTCGTATTTAATGAAAAGAGTTGTGTCGATTTTTCCTCTTGAAAAACCTTTTTTAATCAAGAAACCACTGAGTCTCTCGTACCACGCTCTAGGAGCTTGTTTGAGTCCATATAGTGCTTTTGTGAGTTTGAAAACATGATTTGGAGAAATATGATTTTCAAAACCTGGAGGTTGCTCAACATATACCTCTTCATTTATAAAACCGTTTAAGAAAGCACTTTTAACATCCATTTGAAAATATTTGAAAGCTTTATAACAAGCATATGTAAGTAACATTTGAATAGCTTCTAATCTTGCGACTAGTGCATATGTCTCATCAATCAATTCCTTCTTCTTGATTGAAACCTTGGGCTACAAGTCGAATTTTATTTCTAGTAATGACTCCGGACTCATCTTTCTTATTTCTAAAAATCCATTTTGTTTTTACTTGTAGAGAACTTCATGCATACCTATAAAAACAATTAAAATGAATTTTCTTGGTACCCAAGTTCTTTGGGTCCTTTATTTATTAGTATTAGAAGAAACAAGATATTTAGGTACCCATATGGCCCTAATAGTCATTGTATGCTTTCTTCTAATAGGACAAGAATGATAATTATGACCATTTCTATTACAAAAATTGCAAATAGCATGTGGCATATATGAAGAACTTGAGTGATTATAATAGTATCTTTTTTTGACAAACTTATTATGAAAAGAATTTTGAATATTGGATTTTAATGTAGAAGGATTATCAAAGAAGTTTTTATAAGATTTGTATTTTTGTTTTGGCATATATCCTAAGCCTGCCTTGTCAAAAACACATCTTTGACTACCAAGAAGTTTTTCAAAATTTCTTTTTCCATTCGTAAAGTTTTCAACAATATTTTCTAAATCAGTTTTCTTCTTATTCAATTCAAGATTTTCATCTTTCAAAACAATATTTTCTTTTCTTAAAATATCAATATCTTTGTTAAAGAAGAATTTTTCTTTTTCAAAACAGTATATTTGATACCCAATTTTTCAAATTCCTCATATACCTCTTCTAAAACATTTTGCAATTCTTCATATGAAGGATTTTCAATATTATCAAAATTTGTTACCTCAATGTCATCTTTAGCCATAAGACAAAGATTTGCTGATTCTTCATTGTTTGCTTCACTATCTGAGCTACTTGAATCATCATCCATGTAGCTTTCATTGCTTTCTTGCCTTTGTTTCGATCTTTCTTTAGCAGGGACAATCTGGCTTGATATGACCAGGCTTATTGCATTTATAACAAATTAAAGTATCATTTTTACCTGAATCTTTCTTGGAAAACTTTTTGAAGGATTTCCTCGGAGGAGTTTTATTTTTCTTTAAGAATCTCTGAATTCTTCTTGTTATCATCGCAACTTCTTCATCTTTATCGTCATTTTCCTCATCTTCATCACTTTCACTTTCATGAGGAACAGCTTTAAGTGCCAAGCTCTTCTTTGACTTTCCTTCTTCTTCTCCTCTTTTCAATGTGTACTCATGGGTGATAAGTGACCCGATGAGTTCATTCACTTCGAGCTTCTTGAGGTCTTTAGCTTCAAGAATCGCTGTCACTTTTGATTCCCAACGTTTTGGTAGAGAGTTGAGAATTTTTCTTACTATCTCCACTTTGGAATAAACTTTGCCAAGAGCTGTCAAGCTGTTTATGATGTTAGTAAAACGAGTGTGCATACTAGAAATAGATTCATCATCATTCATCTTAAACATTTCATATTCATGAGTAAGAATATAAATTTTTGATTCCTTGACTTGAGAAGTTCCTTCATAAGTAACTTCCAAGTTATCCCAAATTTCTTTTGCCGTAGCACAAGTCATTACTCTATTAAACTCATTACCATTGAGAGCATTATATAATAAATTCATAGCAGTTAAATTCAAAGTATAAAGTCTATCGTCTTCACGATTAAACTCTTCTTCTTCCTTTTTGACCTTTACTCCATCAACCACTTTTGTTGGAATATAAGGTCCATTTACAATGCATTTCCAGATTTCTCGACCTTGAGCCTGAAGAAATATTCTCATTCTAACTTTCCAGAATGAGTAATTGTCTCCACAAAAAAGTGGAGGCCGACTGCTAGATTGACCTTCACCAAATGAAGCTGCAATGTTAGCCATAAGATCTTAACTCAAAAGATAGTTAATCTTATAACAGAGCTTTAGCTCTGATACCAATTGTTGCCCAGATGACTAACACAAGAGGGGGGTGAATTGAGTTGTATTTAAAAAAATAACAATTATAAATCAAATATACAATATAAATATAAACAAAATAGAAATAGCAATAAATATAAAGAGTAAGGGTAAGAGAGAACAAACTCAGTATGTTAACGAGGTTCGGCCCCACTGCCTACGTCCTCGCCTCAAGCTACCCCTTGAGGATCCCCGAATTCACTATTCAATCTCCTTCAGGTGGAGATAGAAACCTATTACACCTTTGAACAACACCGCTACAAAGGATCCGTGTAGAACACCCTCTACACTTGCAATCACCTTACACGTGGTGATTCAACGATTCCCTGTGTAGAACACTTTCTACACGCACAAGGGTTGTACACACCCTTTTACTGATACAAGATTTGATAGTGGGTAGGATATCAGAAAACACTCCTCAATGAGTGAAATAAGAACAATACAAGCACAAACTATATCTCTCAAAATGAATAAGAGTTAAGGCTCAATGCTTAGAGAAGAGAGAATGAAAGCTTTGAATGAATGTTGTATGCTCTTGGTGTTGTGAATGTGAAGCTCTCAAATGATCTATTTATAGGCATATGAGACTTCATATTCAAATTTAAAAAGATTCACATGTCAAAGACATCATCATTCACTTTTCAAAAATTCAAACCTAATCTTTTTACTTTTTGCATATGACAAAAGGAGCACACTTTGCTTTTCAAAAATTTCAAACCTAATCTTTTACTTTTTGCATATGACAAAAGGAGCACACTTTACTTTTCAAATTTTTCAAACAAAGACATCTTCCTTTTGCATAAGTCAAGAAAAGCATCAATCACTTTTGAAATTATTCAAATAAAACATGCACATGTGAAAGATGACAATCAATCATCTTTAATATTTTCAAAGTTCAAACCTTTAATCATGGCATGCACATGTGAAAGATGACAATCAATTATCTTTCAAAATATTCAAATTTAATTTTCAAAAATATTCATGCACATGTGGAAAATGTATTTTAATGCTTTATGATAAAATAGAATGCATGAGAACTTATGAGAATGAAAAGTCAAAGTTGAGGGCTTTGCTTAAACATGTGAATAAAGTTCATATCACAACTGAAATGTAGACTTTCTGTCAAAAACTTTCATATATGGTAGTGACATGTCATTTTATAGATGCTGATTGGCATTTTCAGAGACGTGTGTTGAACTTTTGTAATGTGCAATCCACATACTGGCCTTCTTATTGCTGATGCTTTAGAAAAGTGTTTCCAAACTTGGGGGATTGATAATAAAATTAGTTCAATTACTGTTGACAATGCTAGTTCTAATGATGTTGCCATTTGGATCTTGAAAGATGATTTTAGGTTAAAGAAAACATTGACTGTAGGTGGGAAACTATTTCATGTACGTTGTTGTGCGCATATAACAAATTTACTTGTACAATATAGACTGGGGGAGATTAGGCATATTGTTAATTGTGTAAGAGATGGTATAAAATATTTGGTAGCATCAGAGAATAGGCTAAAACAGTTTAGTGAAATTGCAAAACAATTGCAATTGCCTTCAAAGAAACTGATTTTAGATGTGCCTACAAGTTGGAACAACACCTATTTAATGTTGGATGCTACAATTCAATTCAAAGAAGTTTTTCCTAGATATGGTGATAGAGATAGATGTTTTGAATGGGTTCCAACTATTAAAGAGTGGGGACAAGTTGAAAATGTTTGTCAACTACTAGTTATTTTCAATGAAGTCACCAATATTCTACCCAGAAGTGATTACCCAACAGCAAATTTATTTCTTTCTGAAGTTTGGAGAATGAAGGACATCTTAGGTAAGAAGAGTAGAGATAAGAATGAGTACATGAAATCAATGGTAAGGAAAATGAGTGCTAAGTTTGACAAATATTGGGGGGAGTGTAATCTATTGATGTCAATAGCTGCAGTGTTAGACCCTAAATTCAAAATGGTCCTGATCCAGTTTTGTTTTCCTTTAATTTATCACGTGCCAGACACTGCACAAAATATTAATCATGTCTCTCACTCAAGTGTTGCATGAGTTATATGATGAGTATGTTCCTATAACTCGTGGCAAGGCCAAAGGCCACTACTATAACATGTGGTAGGTTGGAGGCCACTACTATTACCTGTGGCAGGGCATAGAGGCCACTACCTTATGACTCAAAGATTTTTCGTAAGCAATATCATATCATGACAGAGTATTGAGTAGATAAATATCATATAATCGAATTAAATATTTCAGACTTCATATTCAAATTTTATGCAGTAGAGAAATAGAGTACAAAAATTGGTCATATCTACACCAACCATGAAAAACTGTCATCTTTCAAAGTTCAAAATAGAGATTAGTACAGAAAATAACCGAGGCTATTTTCATAACAAAAATATGCAGGTTTTTATCAAATCTACCTCAATCCGTTTTAGACAACGTTCAGCATAGAAATACCGCTTACTTGACTTTTGCAAAGTACTATCTAAGCCTTAAACTGCACCATAGCATTATCAATACCTAATTCAAAAAGATATCGCTAGCATCTTAATAGCTTGTACCAATACCGAACCAACTAACAAAGTTCTATAACTCGAAACTATAGCTCATTGTTGGCCTGAAGGAAAAGTAGTACTGGCCTCCATCAATCCCTGGCCACAATCCTTTAGTTCTCTTGCATTTTTTTACCACTCGATCTCGTCATTCGTAGCATTTTAACCAAATCTATGACTACGAGCATGCAAAATTCATATATAGGCTAGCTTCGATTAATTGCCAAATAGAACGTAAATCAGAGCTAGAGCTAGCTCTCAAGCGTGCACTGCATGATATATATATATATATATATAAACACCACTGAACCAGTTTTGACTGCAAACGTACGGGGACAAATATGATGCATTTAACCACTCATGAAATGGTCGAAGCTGACGTAGTAAATTGCACTATTATTATTAGTTAACAACGATACATGCACAATGTTTACACAAATATTATGACCTCGCCTATATATGGTGCGTTTGGATGAATGAACCCGGAAGGAGGCCGATTTAATTTGGATTTGAGATTTAAAATCCAAATATCATATTAACTTGGATCATATATTAAGAAAGAAATGATATTTACAATATAAGGTTGTGTAAATCTCTCATATTCCCTTTAAAAAAAGAGGATTAATGTAATCAGACCTACGTTAAAAATATATATATATATTTTAATAGTATTAGATCTCACTTTTTTCAAAACAAGCGTATAGCTCGTATATCCTAAGATCGACTTTATATAATATTACTTATATTGAAACATGAATTTGCATCAAACCCAAATACATTTTTAAGCTTTTCAAGATTTTAGATTTGTGATTATAGTTAATTTTGAATCCAAATTATAATCCAAGATTATATTGCATGCCTTTGGGAATTAAAAACATGCAATTGGAAGGCGACACGTTAAAGAAAATAATTAAAAGATAGGCGTACTTGCTTTTTATCATGTCAATTAATACAAGCATGAATAAGGTGAGGTTTGTTTTAGGCCTTTTTGTCAATATATATTACAATTAATGTGATATATAGTCATGATCACGTGTTTGAATTCGAAAGGAAATATTAGAAAAAAGCCCTGGAATGCCATTTGACAGTGCCATCTCAACTCATGACCACCGTGATCTACGTCGACTATATATATATGGTTTAAGATCGAAGAAATTACGTACAATATATATATAGAAAAATTATATACATCACTACATTTTTATTCTACTTTCATTTCATCATGTAAGATATAATATATTTATTACTAATGAATGAAAATATATTATATAGCATTACTCGTGCATATATATATATATATATTATCCATGAGTGATTTGGCCACGATATTCAAATTCGTGTGAGTAATCCAAATTCTTTATTTCAGATATGAATAATCTAGGAAAAGGTTTATATATTATTAGTTTTCTTTTCTTCAGAAATTAAAAATAGTAAAATAAATAGTCCACACACTCTTTTTGAAAAAAAAAAGTAGGATCTATTATTAAAAATAAATTTTTTTTAATGTAAATCTTATATTTATCTACTTCTTTAAAAAATAGAGTGTGGATTTTGTACATTCTAATACTGTAAATAGATATAATTTCTTATTTCTTCATTGGGAGAATTAGCAGGATTAATTAATTTGTAGAATTACCCTACCACGTCCTGGGAGCTAGAGGTCCATTAGGATTCCTCGAAATATTCTACCGATAGTCCATTAATATTGTTCTTGTTAAGATTTATATATAGTCTTTTCGTATGTAACACAGTTACTGCTTTTCACAAATCACCGGATTAATGGCCATTCGGGACCAATGATATTGTTTGTTGCATGCATGCCTTCACTCTCCCTGTAGTCGACAATCCTATATATTTCTAACATATTGATGCTTTACGTCCCGAAAATGCCAAACTAATTCAATCTTCCAGTCCTTTACTATTTCTCCAAGCAACTTAAAGTTGCCTAAAAAATTAAATTTCTAGTTTTCATGTTCCATAATTAATTGGTCCAATTAAATCCTTTTACAGGGGAAGAACACGACACGTAGTTTATTTAGACACGTTGTAAGGAGGAGTTAGCTGGAAGGTAGCAGCCAACCGCGACATTCAGCGGCAACGACAACCTTCAACAAATCCTATGCTTGATCATAGGCTTTTCAGAACAATAATTCATTGGGACTTCACCCCAGATGACATTGTTCCTGGTAGGCTTGCAACCCAATCAGGACCAATCGGGTTTGTCCTGGACCAACCCGACCAAATTAGCGATTTAGAACACCAAACCAACCCGTCCCGATCCGTAATTTTCGTGTTGGGTTTTTATTTTTATTATTTTTTTATGGAGCTGCATTCCACAGTGGGGGAGGTAATCATAAAAACAAGTGAGGAATGAAAAAGAGTTGGTTAGGATATGAATGTTGTAATGATATTAAAAACATCTGTATCGATCATTCTACAGCATTCACTCACATCATTATTTTCATTCCTCACTTTTCTACTCAACTACTATTTCATACTTTTCTACTCATTTTCCGTGTTGCATATTTCATACATTTAGAACCAATATATTTTAATTAGTTCATGACTTTATTATTGATTTTAGATAGAAAAATAGTTAATAGACATAAATTCTAGTTGTGATTTAAATTGATTAATATCATGATTTATGTTTAATTTTATAACCTATGATTAAATTGCACAATAATTTTTCACATGCATAATATATATATCTTTTATATTCTAGTCTAACTTTTTATTTTTATTTTTTGTGGGTTCTATTTCTTTTTAGCAGCTACTTTACACACAAAAAGAGAAATAGGTTTCCACATGTAGCAAAGAAAAAGGTTTATTCGAAAAACGAAAGCTTTGGGGCAGGCTTTTACGCAGCTTGGTTTAAACGGAGAGGAGTTTTATTTTTCAGATGCTCAAGCCTCCATTGCCATTTCTATGTTTAAGACTGACCAGGAGGATTTGCAAAAAATAGGGAACACAGCAGGACATGCAGGAAAAGTAGAGGGGCTTTCCTCTCAAAATGGAACACACGGCTCTGGCTTTAGGGAGTTGTAGAGGGAGCTTTTTAGCTTTTCGTATGACTTACGAACTGGGGGGAGTAATTTACGAAAGGGAGACGAAAATGATGCCAGGGAGTAGAAGAAGTAACGAGAGTTTTCCTTTTTTTTTGGCTGGCGATTTTCAAAGTAGAGAAAAAGAGGGAGCTTACAGAAAACTTCGAAAAAAAGAAAAGAAAAGAGATGCGGCATTATTTTTGGGACTGGGGCCTAAATAAAAAGGAAGTTTTTCGTTTGGACAGAAGGTAGAAGCACAGAGACAGAATTCGCTAGAAAAGAAAAGGAGAAAATATTTGGACAAAAGGGGGGAGTTTTTCTTGAAAGGAAAACTCTAATTTTTTTGGGAGGATTATGGGATGAGTTGAGATGAAAGTTTAAAATATTATTATTATTTTAGGATTTGAAAATTTTAACTTATTTATTATATTTTGTATTGGAAGTTGGAAAAGTTGCAATGATTAGATGAGATGAGTTGAATTGAGTTGAGTTGGCTACTCAAACATAGTCTTATAGAGAACGTTGCACTGGAAGGAGTTGGGGACGTAGCATGGGACTTCACTCACGTTTGAGCGTGATGAACTGCACAAGGGACTGAACGGCTGGTGAGGCTCTTGTTGTGGGAGCTGGAGACGGAACGGAAAAAAAGGGAAAGTGTTGTTATTTTTGCTGGTGGGTAGACGGAATGGACAGAGAAAGAAAACTCTGGTCAAATGGAGAGGTAGAGGCTGAAGAGAAAAAAAGAAAAAAAAATAGATCAGGACGAAATGGAGAGAGATCGGATGACTTTAGTTGGACAAAGCCTGAAAGGACATACGGTTGGGACTTCTTTTGGTTTCAGGTGGGGAAAAACAGAGAGGTATAGAAGGAGAGTGAGACATTGGTTCCTGGAAAAAAAAAATAGAGCACCTGGGGAGTTTTCATTTTTTCATTTTGGGGGATTGGAACTTGAGGAAAAGGCTTGAGGAGAGACCTTCTGGAGAGAAAACTTGGTTCAGCTAGATGAGAAGCACGTACACAGGGAGTGAGGTTTTTATCATTTGGGGAGTGAGAGCTGAAACGAGGAAAACAGGGACAGAGGCTGGATGTATGCTCGCTTCCAGGGGCTTGCTGAATTTCCTGGAGGAGAGAGAACAAAGCAGGGGTGAGAGAGCTTCTAGAGAGAACTGAAGGGCTGAAACTTTTGGAGAGAGAGAGTCTCGTGTAGCCGAGGAACTACACCTGAGCAAGTGGGTCGTAGGCATCTTAAGAATTGCCCCAAGCAAGTGAGTCTCGTGCATCCCAGGTACTATCTCGAGCAAGTGAGGACCCGTGCATCGGAGGGGCTATCCCAAGCAGGTCGGGTGCGTCTGTTCGAGGAGATGATAAGGAACTGACTATCCAAGGAGGTTGACCTGTGCATGGCTCATGCATGGTGACCCAGGGAAGGGCACTAGCCGAGCTACTTGTTTGCTACCACGTGCATGATGTTTTGTGGCTGAGATGAGTGAGGGGCCACTGGGTAGCAGGTGGTCGAGATGAGTGGCCAAGATGGTGATCGAGATGGGTGACCGAGTTGTTCACAACATGGAAGAGGAAGGCGTGCCTGCCACTGCATGGCAGTGCAACATTCCCGCCAATGGGTGGCCAAGCGAAACACTGTAAGGTTTGCTCACCACTGTAGGGCTGAGCGATGTGCCCACCACCAAGTGGCTGGGAACACTTCACGTAATAGAGAAGTAGCTAGGCGAGTGCATGGCTGTGACAGAGATGTTCACTAGTAGGTGGTTGGGAGACACATGTTGTTGTTAAGGGATACCTCATTGGCTACAAAGATTGTCGGCGGGTTACTAAACCCCTGGCGGTGACCTTGCCAACATGTGGGCAACGTGGGAGCAGGGGCAATNGACAATCAATCATCTTTAATATTTTCAAAGTTCAAACCTTTAATCATGTCATACACATGTGAAAGATGACAAATCTTTCACATGTGCATGTTGTATTTGAATATTTTCAAATGTGATGGATGCTTTTCTTGACTTACGCAAAAGGTAAATGTCTTTGTTTGAAAAATTTGAAAAGTAAAGTATGCTCCTTCTGTCATATGCAAAAAGTAAAATATTAGGTTTGAAATTTTTTAAAAATAAAGTGTGCTCCTTTTGTCATATAGAAAAAGTAAAAGATTAGGTTTGAATTTTTTGAAAAGTAAAATGTGTTCCTTTTGTCATATGCAAAAAGTAAAAAGATTAGTTTTGAATTTTTTGAAAAGTGAATGATGTTGTCTTTGACATGTGAATCTTTTTAAATTTGAATATGAAGTCTCATATGCCTATAAATAGATCATTTGAGAGCTTCACATTCACAACACCAAGAGCATACAACATTCATTCAAAACTTTCATTCTCTCTTCTTTAAGCATTGAACTTTAACCCTTATTCATTTTGAGATAAATAGTTTGCGCTGTATTTTTCTTATTTCACTCATTGAGAAGTGTTTTCTGATAACCTACCCACTATCAATTCTTATATCAGTAAAAAGGTGTGTATAACTCTTATGCGTGTAGAAAGTGTTCTACACAAGGAATAGTTGAATCACCACGTGTAAGGTGATTGCAAGTGTAGAGGGTGTTCTACACGGATCCTTTGTAGCGGTGTTGTTCAAAGGTATAATAGATTTCTATCTCTACCTGAAGGAGGTTGAATAGTGAATTCGAGGATCCTTAAGGGGTAGCTTGAGGTGAGGACGTAGGCAGTGGAGCCGAACCTTGTTAACATACTGAGTTTACTTCTCTCTTAATCTTACTCTTTATATTTATTATTGTTTCATATTTTATTTATATTTTATATTGTATATTTGATTTATAATTGTTAATTTTTTTTTAAATACAACTCAATTCACCCCCCTCTTGTATTCATCTGGGCAACACTTTTTAAAAAAAAAGTAAGATCTACTATTAAAAAAATATTTTTTTAATGTAAATCTCATATTTATCTAATTCTTTCAAAAATAAAGTGTGGATTTTGCACATTCTATCTAAAACTGTAGATAGATATAATTTCTTATTTCTTAATTGGGAGAAGCAGGATTAATTAATTTGTAGAATTACCCTACCACCTGGAAGGTAGAGGTCCATTAGGATTCCTCGAAATATTCTACCAATAGTCCATTAGTATTGTTCTTGTTAAGATTTATATATAGTCTGTTCGTATGTAACACAATTACTGCTTTTCACAAACCACCAGATTAATGGCCATTCAGGACCAATAATATTGTTTGTTGCATGCATGCCTTCACTCTCCCTATAGTCGACAATCCTATATATTTCTAACATATTGATACTTTAGGTCCCGAAACGGCCAAACTAATTCAATCTTCCAATCCTTTACTATTTCTCCAAGCAACTTAAAGTTGCCTAAAAAATTAAATTTCTAGTTTTCATGTTCCATAATTAATTAGTCTGATTAAATCCTTTTAGAGGGGAAGAACACGACATGTAGTTTATTCAGACACATTGTAAGGAAGAGTTAGCTGGAAGGTAGCAGCCAACCGTGACATTTAGCGGCAACGACAACCTTCAACAAATCCTCTGCTTGATCATAGGCTTTTCAGAACAAGAATTGATTGGGACATCACCCAAGATGACATTGTTCCTGGTAGGCTTGCAACCCGATTAGGACCAATCAGGTTTGTCCCTTTGTCCCGGACCAACCCGACCAAATTAGCGATTTAGAACACCAAACCAACCCGTCCCGACCCGTAATTTTCGTTTTGGGTTTTTATTTTTTTTATGGAGCTGCATTCCACAGTGGGGGAGGTAATCATAAAAACAAGTGAGGAATGAAAAAGAGTTGGTTAGGATATGAATGTTGTAATGATAAAAACATCTTCATCGATCATTCTACAGCATTTACTCACACCATTATTTTCATTCCTTACTTTTCTACTCAACTACTATTTCATACTTTTCTACTCACTTTTCGTGTTGTATATTTCATACGTTTAAAACCAATATATTTTAATTAGGTCATGACATTATTATTGGTTTTAGATAGAAAAATAGTTAATAGACATAAATTCTAGATGTGATTTAAATTGATTAATATCATGATTTATGTTTAATTTTATAACCTATGATTAAATTGCGCAATAATTTTTCACATGCATAATATATATATATTTTTTATATTCTAGTCTAACTTTTTATTTTTATTTTTTGTGGGTTCTATTTCTTTTTTGCAGCTACTCTACACACAAAAAGAGAGATAGGTTTCCACATGCAGCAAAGAAAAAGGTTTATACGAAATAGGAAAGCTTTGGGGCTGGCTTTTACGAAGCTTGGTTTAAACATAGAGGAGGAGTTTTATTTTTCAGACGCTCAAGCCTCCATTGCCATTTCTATGTTTAAGATTGACCCGGAGGATTTGCAAAAAATAGGGAACACAGTGGGACACGCGGGAAAAGCAAAGGGGCTTTCCTCTCAAAATGGAATGCACGGCTCTGGGTTTAGGGAGTTGCAGAGGGAGATTTTTAGCTTTTTGGATGACTTATGAATTGGGGGGAGTAATTTACGGAAGGGAGATAAAAACGACGCCAGGGAGTAGAAGAAGTAATGAGAGTTTTCCTTTTTTTTTGGCTAGTGGTTTTCAAAGCAAAGAAAAAGAGAGAGCTTACAGAAAACTTTGAAAAAAAGAAAAGAAAAGATATGCGGCATTATTTTTGGGACTGGGGCCGAAATAAAAAGGGAGTTTTTCGTTTGGACAGAAGGTTGCAGCACAGAGATAGACTTCACGAGAAAAGAAAAGGAGAAAATATTTGGACAAAAAGGGAGAGTTTTTCTTGAAAGGAAAACTCTAGTTTTTCTGGGAGGATTATGGGTTGAGTTGAGATGAAAATTTAAAATATTATTATTATTTTAGGATTTGAAAATGTTGAATTATTTATTATATTTTGTGTTGGAAATTGAGAAAGTTGCAATGATTAGATGAAATGAGTTGAGTTGAGTTGGCTAATCAAACACAACCTTACAAAGAACGTTGCACTGGAAGGAGTTATGGACGTAGCATGGGACTTCACTCATGTTTGAGCGTGATGAACTGCACAAGGGACTGAACGGCTGGTGAGGCTCTTGTTGTGGGAGCTAGAGACGGAATGGAAAAAAAAAAAAAAAGGGAAGTGTTGTTCTTTTTGCTGGTGGGTAGACGGAACAGATGGAGAAAGAAAACTCTGGCCAAATGGAGAGGTAGAGGCTGAAGAGAAAAAAGAAAAATAGATCAGGACGAAATGGAGAAAGATCAAATGACTTGAGTTGGACGAAGCCTGAGAGGACTTATGGTTGGGACTTCTTTTGGTTTTATCTGGGGAAAAATAAAGAGGTAGAGAAGGAGAGTGAGACGCTGGTTCCTGAAAAAAAACAGAGCACCTGGGGAGTTTTCATTTTTTTGTTTTGGGGGATTGGAACTTGAGGAAGAGGCTTGAGGAGAGAACTTCTGGAGAGAAAACTTGGTTCAGCTAGACGAGAAGCACGTACACGGGGAGTGAGGTTTTTATCATTTGGGGAGTGAGAGCTGAAACGAGGAAAACATGGACAGAGGCTGGACGTATGCTGGCTTCCAGGGGCTTGCTGAATTTCCTAGAGGAGAGAGAACAAAGCAGGGGTGAGAGAGCTTCTAGAGAGAACTGGAGGGCTGAAACTTTTGGAGAGAGAGAGTCTCTTGTAGCCAAGGAACTACACCTGAGCAAGTGGGTCTTAGGCATCTTAAGAATTGCCCCGAGCAAGTGAGTCTCGTGCATCCCAGGTACTATCTCGAGCAAGTGAGGACCCATGCATCCGAGGCGCTATCCCAAGCAGGTCGGGTGCGTCTGTCCAAGGAGGTGATAAGGAATTGACTATTCGAGGAGGTTGACCTGTGCATGGCTCATGCATGGTGACCCAAGGAAGGGAACTAGCTGAGCTACTTGTTTGCTAGCACGTGCATGATGTTTTGTGGTTGAGATGAGTGGGGGGCTGCTGGGTAGTACGTGGCCGAGATGAGTGGCCAAGATGGTGATCGAGATGGGTGACCGAGCTGTTCACAACATGGAAGAGGAAGGCGTGCCTGCCACTGCATGGCAGTGCAACATTCCTGCCAATGGGTGGCCAAGCAAAACAATGTAAGGCTTGCTCACCACTGTAGGGCTAAGCGATGTGCCCGCCACCAAGTGGCTGGGAACACTTCACATGACAGAGATGTTCACCAGTAGGTGGCTGGGCGACACATGTTGCTGTTAAGGGGTACCCCATCAGTGACAAAGATCATCGATGGGTTATTCAACGCCCGGCGGTGACCTCGCCAACATGTGGGCAACGTGGGAGAGGGGGTAGTCGGGTGCATGACGTCGTGCTCTCGTTGCCTCCCTGCAGCATACAACATTCACATCCCTCGTCGGCAAGCCATGTGGTGGCTGTCGATTGTCGAGATCGCCACATTTCTAGCCATGTTGAGCACAACACGATACTATGCTCGACATGCTCCTCGTTCACGGGAGATGCCCAGTTGGGAACAGAAACCTCCAGCGGCCCAAGTGGTGGCCATTGGAGGGTCAAAAGACTGGCCGCCATAAGCCTCTCGGGTGCATAGGGAAACGTTTGGCCATTACACACCGTGCACAACCATTAATTCTGATGACCAACATGACACCAGCATAGAACGCCAACGGCCATTATGGTGGCTAGGAGTTTCCTCCAGAGGGCCCACGCAGATCTTGGGTGCACCTGCTTGTACGTGCACGGCATAAGTGCACAGTGTCGTGTGTGACACGAGTTGTGCATGCAAAGCGCAGTGTTTTATGTGGTACTGCGCCCGATCTCTTGAACTGCAAGTGCCATGTGCAGGCACTTTAAGTGTATAGTAGTATCGACTACATAGGTGAGGAAGAGTTTACTTGCTCGAGTTTTATGATAGATTCGTTATTAAAAATAAGAGCAAAAAAGCTAGGAGTACTTATATGGAGGAAGCTTCATTTGTTCATTCGGAGATTATCTAGCACACCAGAATATCATCCTTCTCCCGCATCTAGTGTAGAAAGCGAATCAGATCCTATAGACAACGCCACTGTTGATGAATGAAAAATCGCACAATAGGCCGGGAGGGAAGAAAAAATCATTCTCGGCCCACTATAAAGATTGGAGCCTCGATCGGTGTGGTCTGGTGCCCCTGACAGTGGTTCGGTGTTTATGTACAGTGTCACTTGCATGTATATGCCAAATTGCGTAAATTTATGTATTCATCTATCTTTCCACATGCCCCCTTGCAGTGGTGAGGCTTGGTCCACTTTGGGTGTTTGAGCACCTCTCATTTTCCCACTTTCTCCTAGCATTGTCCCCCTTGCCTCCTGACACACTCTTCTCCCTTAACTGTTACTTTTTCTCTTATCTCCTAGTGGTGGCCTGGGCTTGGATATTTCACCCCTCACAACTATCATCTTACATTTATCAAAATTTTATAAATGTGGCACTTTTTTATCATATTTGGATCATCTCTTTTTTTAAATAAAAAAAAAATCAAAAGTGGGATGAGTAGTGCATGTCACCTCATCGAAATAGAATATAATAATAGAATTATGCTACTCAGCATCCCACGCCGTACACTATACATATTTTAACTTTTTTATCTTATTTATGCTAAACTAATTGAATTGTTCTCTACTCATCATCCATACACCATATACTTGTTATGAGAAAAATGAAGAAAAAAAAATTAAAAGAGATGTGGCGTGTGGGATGATGAGTAGAATTTTTCATGATATAATATGCATAATTTTCTTTACTCAATTCTCTTGTTTGGTTTGTTTATGACTTGTTAGATATTTTTTTTATACAATGAGTGAGGGTTTTCGAGCCCAAATTTTTTATTTAGAGAACCGGATCATATGCCATAAGGCCATCATGCTCTTAGTTGGTAGATGTTTATTTAAGCTAGCTTGCTTGATATCATTATTGATATGATTGAGATTGAAATAATTATTAATTTATCAATCAATTACTAATTGTATATCATTTTGAGTAATGATAGATACAGTAGTCCTAAGATGTGCAAGTCTCGTATATTTCATTTAAAAAAGAGTGGAATTCACTATTAAAAAAATAATTCTTTTATGTAAGTTTCAGATTTATTTATTTTTTCAAATGCAATACACAAGACTTACACATCCGGTAGGATTAATTTCAAGAATTTCCCTACCACCTGGGAGGTCAAGGATTCCTTGAAATATTTTGCCGATCTATAGTCCATTGTTCTTGGTAAGATTTATAATCTATTATGTTTATGTATGTAACACTGTTACTGCTTTTCAAAAACCACTGGATAAATGACCATTCAGCGACCAATAATATTGTTTGTTGCCTTTACTGTTCTTTGTAGTCAACAATCCTTTATATTTCTAACATATTGATACTTTACGTCCCAAAACGGCCAAACTAATTCAATCTTCCAGTCCTTTACCATTTCTCTAAGCAACTTAAAGTTTTCATGTTCCTTAATTGGTCCAAATCCTTTTAGGGGAAGAGCACATACGACACGTAGTTTATTTTAGATACGTTGTAAGGAAGAGGTAGCTGGAGGGCAGCAGCTATGTTTGAACAGCAATTTTCAACAAATTCTATGCTTGATCATATATAGGCTTTGACAGGTGAATGCAGAACAAGATTGATTGAGATATCGCCCTAGATGACATTGTTTCTCGTATCAAGATAGACTAGTGTATGTAATTTATTTATTTTTAGCAATTAAATATCATTAGTACATTCGAAAACAAAGGTCTATATTAAGGGAAAAAAAAAGTTAAAAGAGGGAATTGGATCATGTGGATTGGTTTGATATTTGCCGGAGATATTCTATGTGGAAGTAAAGCATGTTATCTGCTCCTGAGAGGGCATGCAGAATGGTGGGTTAATTTTGGAGATATTGGACCAGGCTCGAGAAAAAATTAATGCATGGTATGTTAGCTGTTAAGTGCCTGATCCATAAGATGGAAGGTGGATCAAACTTTCCCAGCCCATTGGAAGTGAGTGCTAGATGATGGTCGATGACTTGATATATCGAAATGACTATCTAGCCTATTGTTCTTGAAAATGATGACTCATGCGTTTAATTGGTTATATAGATGAAATAATCTCATCTAATTTTAATTCATATAATCATTATAATTTTTTTAAAATTTCATGTAAAATATAATAAACAATTCAATTTTTTCAAATTTTAAAATAAAAAATTATATTCTAATAATATTTTATTTAATTTTTAACTTTTATCTAATTTCATGTCTCTCATTTGTGTAACTAAACAAGAACTGAAAATCTAGTAGAGTGGGCCTCAATCTCCAAGTTAGGGTGACGTAGGAGGAATGTGGAATATCAATCCAAATATTAACTTCGGGACTCTTCAATCTGGCAAATGGTAGCTATATATAATTATTTGAAAAATAATATATTTGAAAGTATTTGTTGTAATTCAAGTACCGTTACAAGTAAAATAGAAATAGAAAGATGGAGCCAGCCATTACAACATCTATCGGCCTATAGATTTTTGAACAATATTAAATATATAATAAATATTATAGAAAGAAGTAATTTATGTCTTTTTAACTTTGACTCTCAAATTATAAAGTTAAAATTTGAAACGATATTGATTCACAATTATCCTAGAAGTTTAACAAATGGCCATAGCGTCAAAGTTAAACTTCTAGGTAGCCAACTGAGTGTTAAGGTTGGATGTCGGTTGCTGAGATTTTGAATTGCCACGTGCTTTTAGTCAGAGTCTTATTGGTGTAAAATAATGATAAAAATAACTATTTTATAAAGCTATTTTAAAATTATGAGGATATTTGTTTTTATAAAATATAGTCATAAAAATAATATTATTTTACAAAAATAACATTGAGATAAAAAAAATATAAAAAAATAGTTGTTATAAATTTATAAAAAAATTATATTGTTTTACACTCATGTACGGTCCTATTTCAAGCCCAGGAGCAGGTATCGATGGGCCATGCATGGTTACAAACAAAACAAATAAGAAAGTGTCATAAAATATATCTGGCCCTTGGAAAGTTTTTTACTTGTTAGTTATTTTATACAGCATCCATCCAGCTAATTATATATTTAAGTAGATATTTTTCTCCAACAAAATAAATAAATAAATAAACAAAAGCTGCTCAATCAAATTTAGACATCAATTTCTCTTAAAGATGCTATTTATTCCATAATTAATTTTTCTCCAACCAAAATAAAAAAACATATGCTATTTATTTTTATTTAAGATCTATAATGTCGACTATATGTTGAGGTGCATTTCCATCTCTCCTTACTTTAAAAACAAAAGTTAATGTACATAAGAAAGCTGATCATTACATTAAATGTCACTCACAAAATTAATACATCAAACAAATTTATCTTTTATATATATAGACATGCACAGGTAATATATATAAACTTCCAGAAAATTATACATATAATATATATTGCACACCTCACTCCAACAAAAACACATAAAATATTATTTAGTTTCGCCTGTTGATGCATGTGGCTCCGATGTGTTTCCTCCAACTAGTTTCCATCTTATTATTGCTTAGTGCTCAAAAGATCGCACTCGATCACCACAACCTTCACTTTATTACTCGGCCAGGTCTTTTCGTCCCGACAAAGATTCCTTAATTTGGGAAGGTACCTCAAATACAAGTACTGTAGTTTTGGAGTAATAGGATCTGGATCAGCCATACTGATCTGCAATGGAAGATGATTGAAGAGCTCTTCTAAATTGTGACAATAGGATACCTTGATTTCTTCTAGGTTTGGCATTGTGCGAATATTGGAGTTCTCTAGGGAGAGAAGATATTTCATCTCCCGACAGCCAATCACATTTATTGTTTTCAGTTTCTGAAATTTCAGCCCAACAAGGTTGACTAGTTCTGAAATGCTTTCGACGCCTCTCATTCCGAACAGACAAAGATTCTTCAAATTGGGTAGTAGGTCATACTGTGCTGCAGGTNTAATTCAATTAATTTAAGAAAAATAAACTCATAAAATTTTAAAAAATATATGAAAAAATTTAAACATTTAAAAAAATGTGGTACATAGAATTTGGAGCGGTTCAGTAGCGTTACTATTGTTTTACACTCATGTATGGTCCTATTTCAAGCCCAGCAGAAGGTATCGATGGGCCATGCATGGTTACAAACAAAACAAATAAGAAAGTGTCATAAAATATATTTGCCCTTGGAAAGTTTATTACTTCTTAGTTATTTTTTTTTCTCCAACCAAAAAAAAAAAAATGCTATTTATTTTTATTGTTGAGGTGCATAAGAAAAGTTAATGTACATAAAAAAAGCTGATCATTACATCAAATGTCACTCACAAAATTCATAAAATTAATCTTATATATATAGACATGCACAAGTTATATATATAAACTTCCAGAAAATTATACATTGGGTCCAAAAAAAATAAAATTATACATATATATATATATATAT
Source organism: Carya cathayensis (assembly GCA_011037825.1). Lineage (NCBI taxonomy): Eukaryota > Viridiplantae > Streptophyta > Magnoliopsida > Fagales > Juglandaceae > Carya > Carya cathayensis. The sequence goes on from QGSO01000155.1 coordinate 1,202,955, forward strand.
ATATATTGCACACCTCACTCCAACAAAAACACACACACACACATATATATATATATCGCCTGTGGATGCATGCGGCTCCGATGTGTTTCCCCTAACTAGTTTTCATCTTATTATTGCTTAGTGCCCAGAAGATCGCACTCGATCACCTGAACCTTTACTTTATTACCCGGCCAGGTCTTTTCATCCCTACAAAGATTCCTTAATTTGGGGAGGTTCCTCAATATCAGTTTCTGTAGTTTTGGAGTAATAGGATCTAGAGCCATATTGATCTGCAATGGAAGATAATTGAAGAGCTCTTCTAATTTGTCACAACGTCGTACCATGATTTCTTCTAGGTTTGGCATTGTGCGAATATTGGAGTTCCCAATGGAGAGAAGATATCTCATCTTCCCAGACAAACGCACCCATAATTTTTTCAGTTTCTGAAATTTCAGTCCGAGAAGGTTGACTAGTTCTGAAATGCTTTCAACGTCGTTCATTTGTACTAGATAAAGTTCCTCCAAATTGGGTAGTAGGTCATACTGTGCTCCAAGTCCTCCAGTCCTAAAACTGAAGTCAGAGAAGTTAATGAAAAGCATTTTTAAATATGTATAGCTTCTGCCAACACTGTTAATGACCAAGTCTTGTAGCATCTCATTCTGTCCTCCACAATATTGTAAGTTTAGATGACTTGCATTGCTCATCAACCACTCGATCTGTCCTCCCGAGAGATCAATGCCTCCCATAGTTATGCGTTTTTGGGCACCCGAGCGTAAACATTGATCTCGCACTGGTAGATATTCAAAGTCTTGCTTAGGATAGTCCATATGGAGCATAAATGCGTCACAAAATAGTATGTAAATATTAATAAAATATTTATATTTTATTTCATTTTGAAAGAGTAGAAAGAAATTGTTGAATAAAATTATTATAAAATTAAAATTTATTTAAATATAATTTTTATTTAATTTTTTTTTTTAAAAAATTACGATTTTTAAGATTTTATTTAAAATTTTTAAAAAAATAATAATTAGATTAAAAAAATTAAAAATTAAAAATTAATTTTATGTGAATGATATTCAAAATTAAAAGATCTTAGAAAATACCTGAAAGAGAACAGCTCGGTTGTGGTCCGACCATAATTTGGAATACTTTTAATCCATTTATCCAGGAAGTAATTGTATCTTGGGGAGTGTAACACGGGTTCCATTTCAATCTGATGGATAAAACTTGTAACCACTCCAGGCATTGCAGCTCTTCAAAACATGCTTCATCCTCTTGTTCCGCTCCTTTCTCTTTCCAAATGTAGCCACTCTCTGTCAGGTCCAGAACTTCTAATCTGGACAACTTGGATATGACTCCAGCTTTAACCACTTCCAGTTTGGAAGTCCCGGCTAAGTTTAGATGCCTTAAGTTGCTGAGTTGCTCTAACCCTTTTGGCAATTCTCTGATACCAGTCCAAGAGAAATCAAGCACTTGCAATCATTCAAAAGAAGAGCACGGAGGTCATCCAGTTGAAGAAGAGAATCAGGCAATGACTTGATGCTGGTCCAACCGATATTCAAGAGTCTCAGTGCTTTAAATCGTTCCAAAAATGTTTCAGGAATTAAGTCAAGGCGACGATTATTTTGTAGTAAAAAAGTTGATGCCTCTGAACATCGAATCACAGAATCATCAGGCAGTCTTTCTAAATCGTTGTCCATGAAAGAAACTCTTTTGAGAGAATTTGATAGCTCAGTAGCTGAAATCTCTTTCAACCCATTCCCTGTACGAACGAGGGATTTACTTCCATCCTCGCCGCAGGTTGATGCAATCCATATGCTAACATCACGTACAACGTCATGCATCTTCACGGTGCCCTCCCTGGAACCATCTTCCAACAAACAGGCGTCCTTCAGATTTTCAATCAAACTAATTCCTCTACTGTAGAAAACCTCATAGTTTTCTCGATCATCTATCAAACCTTCCGCCAGCCAGTACCATACTAGTTCATCTATATTAATTGAGAAGTCCTCTGGAAACAAAGAGCAGTAAAGAAAACAAGTTTTCAAGTCTTTACCTTGCAATGAGTCGTAACTCCACTTCAAATGCTTATAAACCGTCTCCTCAACTTGCGCTGCACAAGGCTCTGATCTTCGCAATTGATTCAAAGCATGCTTCCATACCTCAGGATTCTTCTTTTGTCTCATAGCTGCTCCCGTGGTGATAATGGCCAAAGGCAATCCCTCACACTCTCGACAAATTGCCTCTGCAAGTGGTCTGATATGTTCTGAACTAACCACATCCCCCGCATGCCGACTAAATAGTTGCCAAGCGTCTTCATCCTTCAAAACGCTCATTTTAACTTCAACATCAGTCAGCATATCCCTACATACATCCAAAGATCTAGATGTCAACATGATCTTACTACCTCTATGATCTTCAGGCCGCGGGACACCCAATTTGTCCAAATCAATTTTTTCCCAAAAATCATCGAGAATGAGAAGAAACCTTTCCTTCTCTAGTCTTCGATGAAGTTGAATAGCCATTCCATCCGGTCCCGAACTTTCTTCCAGTTTCAACTTCAGTCTGGAAGCTATTCTCGTCTGGACCCTTTTTATATCCAAATTTTTGGACACTGTCACCCATAGTACACAGGTAAAAGGCATATGATTTGAATTCATTTCAAGCAGCTTATTGTTCAAATTTCTCGTCAGATTAGTTTTGCCGACGCCTCCCATCCCCCATATACCAATCCTCTGGAATTTATTGTCAAACAATAGAGCCATAGTTTTGGCTAAATCTACAGATGCTGTTTGATCGGAATTGAAGGTCCAGGAATATGCTCCACTACTTCGATCTTGGCTAAAACATCAAGCTGTTGTGGGCCTTTGAAAATGTTCTTGATCGTAGAAGAGATAGAGGAGCCCCAGCCACAGAGAATCTCAGTGGCTTTTCCGACTGCTCCACCGACAACCGCGGCCACCACCACTACTTCCATGCCGGAAATTTTGCTTTGAAAAAACTCACAGCCAAAGAACTGTTGATCAAGAACACTCGTTTTCGCAGCTTCTGATTAAAAAGGGATTTACTAGGGAGCAGCTACTATTTATGCTGCACACCACACACTTATAGGTTTTTATAGGGTATAGATATGCTTTTCATAAGATATATAGATATTTTTTATAAGATATGTGATGTGCAATAATAAATAGTGACTGCTCTTAATATTTTCTCGATTAAAAATGACAATTATTGCTTTCAATTGTTCTAGTGGAATGTGAAGAACACTCGTTTCCGCAGCTTCTCGTTAAGAATGACAATTATTGCTTGCACTTTTTCTAGTGGAGAAACTAGTACGGAAATGACAGCATCCTGGAAATTTCACTTTGGAAAAACTCAAATCCAAAGAACTGCATAACAAAACGCGTTATAGGGAGGAGGGGATTTGGAGCAGATGAACTATACTTTTATTGCCTTAGTCCCGAAAGTTAAAGACCCTGAGTTGGTTAGTGAATACAGACCTATAAGTCTGTGTAATGTCATGTATAAGATTGTGGCTAAAGTTCTAGCAAACAGACTAAAGGTTGTGCTAACAGAAGTTATTTCCCAGCAGCAAAGTGCTTTTATCCCGGGGAGATTAATTTCAGATAATATTTTAGTGGCCTATGAGTTGCTTCATTCGATGAAAAGGAGACAAAAAGGGAAGATTGGGAGTATGACTCTAAAACTAGACATGTCTAAAGCTTATGACCGTGTGGAATGGAGGTTTTTGGAAGGGGTAATGAGAAAGTTGGGCTTCTGCGAAAGATGGATTAAGTTGATTATGAGCTGTGTTTCTTCAGTGAAATATTCAGTTCTGGTTAATGGTATCCCTGGTGAAATCATTACCCCTACTAGGGGTTTGAGGCAAGGGGATCCTATGTCTCCCTACTTGTTTCTCTTGTGTGCTGAAGGGTTGAGTAGTCTAATGAGTTGGGCTGAGAAAAGAGGGGTTCTAAAGGGAGTAAATGTTGCTAGAGGTGGAACAAGAGTGAATCATCTGATGTTTGCTGATGACTGTATCCTATTCTGTAAGGCATCAGTTGGGGAATGGAGAAGCTTAAGAAAGCTCCTAGAGATGTATGAAGGAGCTTCAGGTCAGTGTCTTAATGAGCAGAAAACCTCGATCTTGTTCAGTGGCAATACAAATCAGCAAGTAAGAAAGCAGATCGTGGAGGTTGTGGGTGCAAAAATGAGTGGAAATTGTGAGAAATACTTGGGTCTACCTGCGGTGGTAGGGAGATCCAGGTATAATGCTTTTAGAAGCATTAAAGATAAGGTGTGGCAGAGGCTAAACAGTTGGAAGAATCAATTTCTATCTCAAGCGGGTAAAGAGATTCTGCTGAAACCTGTCATACAGGCGATTCCCACATACCATATGAGTGTCTTTCGTTTACCAAAGAAGCTGTGCAATGAGATCTCATCCCTTGTGGCTAGATTCTGGTGGGGAAAGAAACATAATGAAAAAAAGATTCAGTGGAAAGGGTGGGATAAAATGGGAGCAATAAAAGAGGTAGGAGGGATGGGTTTTAGGGATATTGACAGTTTTAATAGTGCCATGTTGACCAAGCAATGCTGGAGGGTTTTGGTAAATCCAAATTCTGTATCTGCAAAAATTCTAAAAGAGAAATACTTTAAGCATCAAAACCTTCTCTCAGCAAAACTAGGGTGGTGCCCATCAGTGATGTGGAGAAGCTTGTGGAGTGCTATAAACTTACTTAAAGAAGGTCTGGTATGGCGTATTGGCAATGGAGAAGATGTGAAGATATGGGAAAGTAAATGGGTGAAGTCATCTTTTATGTGGAGGGCTGTGAACAAACCTGTGAGGACACTAGATAAGGAGGCAAATGTAGCTGAATTTATTGATGTGGAAACAAAAGAATAGAAGGAGAAATTCATTGAAGAAGTGTTGGGGAAAGAGGAAGCTGAGGTTATTTGCAAAATACCTGTGAGTAAACTGGGGTTAAAAGATAAAATGATTTGGGGTTTTACTAAAACAGGCCTATTCTCGGTGAAGAGTGCTTATCACTTGGATATGAGTGTGAAGAGGAGGAAAAAGGGTGAGACATCTTATGACAAGGATGAAGTGGAAGTGTGGAAGGGGATATGAGAGTTGAAAGTTCCTGCTGCTGTTAAAAACTTTATTTGGAAAGCTGTTAGTAACTGTCTCCCAACAAAAGAGAACCTGGTTAAGAGGAAAGTAGTCCAAGATGCATGGTGTCCGATATGTTTAAATGAAGAGGAATCTGTAGCTCACTCTCTTTGGGGTTGTAAAGCTGCTTCTGATGTGTGGACTGAGCCACAAAGCCCGGTACAAAAATGGAGTAGCAACGGTAGGGATTTTTACTTGATCTGGAAGTTGTTAGCACAGAAACTGAAAAAGGAGGATTTAGAAAGGGTGGCAATAATAATGAGAAACTTATGGTTTAGGAGAAATAAAGTGGTGTTTGATGATTCCTTTATTAGTCCAAGTAGAGTGGTAAGGAAAGCATTAGAGGACCTGTGGGAATACCAGATGGCAAGTAAGGAGATTAATGTGAAATTGTCAAGGCATGTGGTCATCCGATCTGAAATTAGATGGAGGAAACCAGAGGCTGAGATGGTAAAACTGAATTGGGATGCAGCGTATGACTCAAAACATATGAGGATGGGAGCAGGAGTGGTTTTACGGAATGAAGAGGGAGAGGTTCTGGTATCATTGTGCATGCAAAAAATGAATGTATGTAATGTTTTGGTAGCTGAGTTGAATGCTTTGTGGCGTGCAGTTCAGTTATGTATAGTACTGAATATTTCTGGAGTTGTATTTGAAGGAGATGCAGCAGTAGTCATTGAAGGGATAAATAACAAGGAAGAATGCAGTACCTGGTATGGACAGATGATAGAAGATTTAAGGGTGATATTCACAAACAGGAAAACGTAGAGATTACAGCATATACACAGGGAGGGCAATAAAGTTGCCCATGAACTGGCTAAATTAGCCATGTCATATACAGAAGAAAAGATTTGGATAGAAAACAGTCCTATAGAAGTTTGTTCTTTTGTTTTACAAGATAAATTTTGTAATGAATGTTTACAGTGAATGAGAAGTATACATATTCCTTTCAAAAAAAAAATGCGTTAAATTTTATTTTATTATTGTTTTTTTTTTTTTTTTTTGTCCTTTTACGGAGTGGAATCCAATGAAACACGTTTTAAAAGTTAAGTTTTTCTTTTACGAAGAATCCAATTAAAAGCGTCTTTTTTTTCTTTTTTTATTTATTTTTCTTAAATCAATGAGGATTGAAAAGAATTCCACCATGGCCCCATCGGGGCAATTATTTGCTGCTTTCTTTTTATTTATTTTTAAAAATCAAAGAATTCCACGTATTGAAGTGAAATTAACGTCTGTCACTGCCATTTTTTAGATTTGAAAATGTATTATAACTTTTTTTTAAGAGTAAGATTTATTTTTAAAAAATTAATTTTTTTATGTTAATTTATATTAATTTATATTTCTTTTAAATAATTACAAAAGCACTCACAATTATAAATATTCTTATTCATTTAAGAAATGTACCGCATATCATATCACTATGAAAGTGAAACGTTAAAGATGCTAATAAGTATTATTTTTAAATCATTCGTGTTTGCATTATTTTAAATAAATATAAAAAAAATACTAATAATACACTTTATCAATCTATTAAACATTTTTAAATTTTCAGATACATCCCATTCACGGGTGCCCTGGACGACCATCAGTCCAGATCGGGCCTCCCAAATGGTGGCCAATAGCTTCTTGTCGGCCACCCCATGACTGAAATTTTGCTTTGAGGGAACACACTTTTATTTCACTTTTTCTAGTAAAGAAACCACGGGAACGATACCATCCTCAAAATTTCTTTTGAGTTTTAATATTCATCATCTGTGTAAATTACATACCATATTTTTTTATTTTTTAAATATTTTTTTGGATTTAATTCTTTTTAAATTAAGTAAATTCTTCTACTCATCATCTATATACTACATATTTAGTAAAAAAAATAAAAAATTATATATAATATGTCATATATAAAGATGATAAGTAAAATTTTTCATAGCAATTTTTGTTTTGACCGGTTCTAAGAGCATTAGCATTTGTGTGTTTATATGTAAATGTAAATACATATTTAGCTAAGTAGATCACTAAATTTACTACATTTGATTATGTATATGTAAATATTTGGATTGCTTCGAAGAGTATCACTATATCTTTGAAGATCTACTATTCACCATTCATTCTTTATTTTATTACTTTTTTTCTCTCTCCTTCCACTTGCTCTCTCTCTCACCTTTCATAATAATATTTGTATATTTGTAGATCTTAATAATAATATTTTATTATTATTTTGATTTAAAGATACATAATATAATATAAGAGTTTTTCTTAAATGATAAAGACAATTTTCAAATGATTTTGCATATGCATATAGAGACACTCTAGCACTAGTATTGGACTAGCCAAATGCCAATGAAATTTAAAATATAGCTAAGTTTTGTATAAATTACCTGCATTGGACAATCTAAAAGCCTTTAATTTAGATTTTGAGTTAAAGTAACTCTAAAGGAATTTTCAAAGTTGGAAAATGTGAATAACAAGGTGATAGGTGAATAACAATGGAAACCTGTGAACTATGAAAACCAAGAGAGAGCAAGGCCGTAGATAAGCGGTTAAACCAAGCTCGAGGAGCTTGCTTCAAGCTATAAAGGGATTTATGAAGCTTACAAACAAACTAGGGGTGTACTGGATCCTCAAAACCTTTTGGTTGTGCCATATAGACCTCTTCTTCTAAAATGCCATGGAAAAAGGCATTAGAAACATCCAGTTGCCAAATATTCCAATTGAAGGACACTGCAAGTGTAAGAACCATACAAACAGTAGAGGGCTTGATAACCGAGCTGAACGTGTCATGAAAATCAACACCACTTCTCTGGAGATAACCAACAGCTACCAATCTTACCTTGTGACTGTCAATGCTACCATCGGGTCTAATTGCGGTAGATTATGTTTGTTCAAGGGAAGTATTTTGAAGTGAAAGTCGCAAACAAAAGGAACGAACAATTCCTGGACTTGCGGAGACAAAAATTGGATATAAAGCAATAATGGCAATAAGGAAAGATAGTGAATAGTAGGCAGTAATCAAGTTTGTGCCTGAACATAACTAGGAGCTACTTATACTAAGAAGTACTAGTTTGCTCCGTGGACATAGAGAAATGACACGTGCTCAAAAAAACTTATTCTCACTTTGAATGGGTCTGGTGTACCAACAAGGAAGATAATGTCAATACTGAGTAAAGAATCAGGTAGTGACTTTAACCTTGGATGCATTGGCAAGGATGTGAAAAATTTCTTGGAAAACAAAAGAAGAAAATTATTTGAAGAGGGAGATGCACGAATGATATATGCTTACTTTATTGTTAACAATGTAAAGAATCTAGATTTGTGTACTCCGTACAAGTTGATAAGAATGGATGTATGAAGAGTTATTTTTTAACAGATGTAAGGTCAAGGGTTGCATACCAATACTTTGGGGATATTATGACTTTTGATGCCAAGTATTTGACAAACATATATAAGATGCCATTTGTGCTATTTTATAGAGTTAACCATCATCTCCAAACATTATCAAACTATAATGTTTGGTTATGCTTTATTGGTTAATGAAACAATAGAATATTATATATTGTTGTTAAGAACATGGCAAGAGGCAATACTTGGGAATGCTCCTAAAACTATAATTCCCGATGACGGCAAGGCGATGGCAAATGCCATTATAGAGGTACTCCCAAACACAACTCATAGGTTGTGCTTGTGGCATATTTTACAAAACTTTCCAGAACATTTAGCCTATATATATAACAAATTTTTAGACTTTCAAAAAGATTTTCGTCATTGTATCCATGAGACGATCACGATTGATGAGTTTGAAGAAGAATGGATATCAATATTGGTGAAGTATGGACTAATAGATAACACTCGGCTGCAAAATCTTTATAACTGACAAGATATGTGGACATTGAAAGAGGTAGTTGGAAGGCAGCAGCAGCTGACCGCGACATTCAACAGCTATGTTTGAACAACAACCTTCAACAAATTCTATGTTTGATTATATATAGGTTTTGAAAGGTGAATTCAAAACAAGATTGATTGAGATATCGCCCCAAATGACATTGTTTCTCGTATCAAGATAGACCAGTGTACGTAATTTTTTTTTCTTAGCAATTAAATATCATTAGTACAATAGAAAACAAAGGTCTATACTAAGATAAAAAAAAAAAAGTTAGGAGGGAATTTTGATTATGTGGATTGGTTTGACATTGAAGATATTCTTTGTGGAAGCAAAGCATGTGATTTGTGGCCGAGATGGCATGTAGAACAGTGGGTTAATTTTGAGTACTCAAAATAAAAATATATAATCCAAATAAAAATTAAAAGTAAAATCAAAATATGAAAAAATTGATTAAAAAATATTTCCAATATATTTTTTTAGAAAAAAATGAAATGGATTTATTTTAAATGATAAACAATAAAAAGAATTTGCTTACATCATAAAAATTAAAATAAAACAAATGAGTTGATAAATGTCTATAATCTTTTTATTATTCATTATTCATATATTAAATATTTGATAAAAGAAAAAAATAATAAAATTAAAAAATATATAATATATGGAAATTGTGTGAATAGTGAGAGACTATATAGATTTTTTCTTTATTATTAATGAAGATGACTTTTTTTAAAAAAATAAAAAATAAAACTCACAACCAAGGAATGCCGAAGACGGAAGAACACACTTTTTGGCTGGCTCGTTAATTATGACCATTGTTGCTTTCACCTTTTCTGGTGGAGAAAACACTAGAATGACACCATCCCATAAATTTCGTTTTCGAAAAGGAAAACTGTAGGCATACAATTATTTTTACAAATTTTATATAATTATATTTTAAATGAAAAGTATTTTTATAAAATTAACATCAATTTATATAAATATTTAATTTTAAAATAAAATTATAAAAAATTGTACATATATTATTAATCTTTTGAAAAAACTCAAATTCAAATAATGGCAGGAAAAAAAAAAAAAGTCTTTCAAAAGACTGTCGTTAATCAATTATGACAATTATTGCCTTGAACTGTTCTAAGGGAAGAAACCACCGAAATGGCAACATCGGGGCAGTTGTTTCCTGCTTTCATTTCATTTATTTCTAAAGTGCATGCTTATCTATAAAGTGGCGACATCGGGGCAGTTGTTTGCTACTTTCATTTCATTTATTTCTAATGTGCATGCTTTTCTCTAAAGTGGGGGCATGCTTTTCTCTAAGGCGACGTTTTTATGTTTTAGTTCCTTAATTTAGGCTTCAACCCATGCTTGGGACTCGTAGATTTTCTGATTTTTTTTTTTTAGATTTTTTTAAGCAACACTAAATTAGAAAATTTTTTAATTTTATTATTACTTCATATCATTATAATTATTCGAAACTTATAAAAAATAATCTAACTTTTTCCAATTTCTAAATAAAAATCATATTAAAAAATGATATTCAAATAATATTTAACATTATAATATTTTTGTTAACTGTTTTCTCTCTCATTTATCAAAATCTAATAAAAACATCTTTATTCAAATCATTTCACTAATATTCACAAATAATTTTATTACTATTTACAAATATTTTAAATGTTCAAATGAAACCTGTCTTCCGGTCCTTTCCATTTTACTAAACAAATTGTAAAGTTGTTGTCATATAAACTCATGAGTAGTGCTATATATAACTATAAAAAAAATTATAAAAATAAATCTATAAATTAACCTGACTTTATATAATATGTTAGATCTATTTTATAATAAAAGTTATTAAAGTATTTCTTCTAAAAAATGAGACTGCTACTATGCCCCATCAATTTATCTACTTGGTATTTCCCTAGTACAAATTGCACTTTTCTTTTTATTCTTTTTATTTCAAACATTTTTTTGAACATGTATAAATATTTTTTAAAAATTAAAAGAATACTAATGCTCTAATAGTCACTTCTTGGAAGTAATATACAATTTAGCAGTTAAAATGAAGTATTATTTATTAAAAAAAGTACATATTTATTTAAAAATATTTACTTAATTATTAAATAAAATAATAATAAATAAATAAACGATTTCGATCGAAGATTTCAGTGAAAATCATGTGGAAGTTGTGTTAAAAATCAAGTCAAAACACTTAAAAACCGAGTCACAGTGAAGGACTAGCTATATATTCAGAAGATTGATCATGTAAGAGCATCCCCAACCGGGTCTGCATACTATCCGCATCCCTATAATTTAGGGATGAATTTAGGGTTTTGCAAGAAAAACTCCCCCATCCCGATCCCCATTTTACGGTTTGAGTATCCGGCCTGTACAGTAAATCCCCATCTTTGTTGATGGACTGTACATCCGCATCCCCTATTTTGGCTCCTGTTTCGATGCCCTCCGTCCCGCGTGTTCTTCTCTCTCGCTAGGTAATCCGTTTGCTTCCTCCCTCCCACATTTTCCGATCGATTGCCAATACGATTTCGGTAAGTGATGATGGATAATTTTTTCTTGATTTCTGTTTGTTTGGCTTCTCCGATTTTAGAACTCACTTTTCCTCTTCCCCCCTCTCTCTCGGATCTGTTTCTCTGTTGAGGGTTTATTTCCTCCCGACGCCATGATCTCTCTGTGAGACCTTCAAATTCGTAACATGCATGCTCTACAGTTTACGTTATTTATTGCTTGATGATGAAATTATCTGAGTAATTGAAGCACGGCTTGTTTTTATTGATGATGGATACCGTAATGCTGGGGTTTTTATTTCTTGCATCTCTTCTCATTCGTATGATGATGGTAAAGGGGGCAAACCATTTCAATTTATTGTCAATGATTTTGTCCATTACTCTCTCAGTCTCTCTGTGTTACCGAGACTCTGTTGATGATTTGGTGCTTTCTGTTGGCTTGTTTCCAGTAATCTGTTTCACTTTGTAACTGCCTGGATGTGTGCCATACTTTCTTGAATCTGTGATGATCGAACATATTATGCATCTGTTGGCCGATTGTTTTGGTTGATTGTGCTGACTAAACCTGGTTGAACCTCTTCATTTTTTGTGGTTTCTGGACCTTTGGTTGAAGACAAAAAATTACACTTATTTGGTTGATTTTCATTGTAGATCTTGTATCTGTTTTTTTTTTTTTAACATTGGTTTATCTTGTAGGTCTTGGTTTCATGGAATTGTTCTTGGTTTCATTAAATCCTTCTCTGTTTCAGAAACCACAAATGACCTTTGTTTCTTTGTAGTTCTTGGTTCCTTCGAATTTGATAAGGTATCTTTTGTAGTTCTTGGTTTCTTGGTTACTTCTTGGTTTCATGAAATACTTCAGAATATTTCTTTTACTTCTTGGTTTCATTTGTACTTCTTGGGTTCATGAATTTGATGATAGTGTTTTATATCTAGTTCTTGGTTTCACAAGACCCTTATTGGTTTCTTGGTTAGTTCTTGGTTTAATGAAATTTTTTCAGATTGGTTATGTAGTTCTTGGTTTCATTTCTACTTCTTGGGTCCATGAATTTGATTTGGTTTCACATATATTTCTCGGTTTCTTATGGTCTTATTGGTTTCATGCATTTGATTTGGTTTGAACACTACTTCTTGGTTTCTTTTGTAGACCTTGTTAGCATGATTTAGATTTGGTTTCATGCCAGTTCTCGGTTTGTTATGGTCTTATTGGTTTCATGCATTTGATTTGGTTTCAATCAATGCTTCTCGGTTTCTTTTGTAAATTCTTGGTTGCATGAAATTTCTCCAAAACCTATTGTAGTTCACTTGGGTTTCTTTTGATCTTATTACTTTCATGCAATTGATCCTCAGTTTCAAATCTAGTTCTTGGAATCTTTTGTACTTCTTGGTTGCATGAAATGCATGAAAACCTGGGGTAGTTCACCTTTTCTGGGTTATTGATGTCAAAACATGAAAACCTGTTTAGTTATTGATGAACCTCTTCTTCTGGGTTGTTTTCTAGACTTATTTATGGGTAAAAATACTTATTTACCATGACATGTCCTATTGTGCAAATCTTGATCATAGCATTTTGATATTATCATTGTTTTGGGACTTGAGGTTGTACATTAATTGATGTACAACCTGTTTCTGTTTTGACAAATAAATCTACACTTTTGGTTATTGGGTTAGGCCGATTACTTGCTATACACTTGTTTTATGTATTTTCCCACTTCAATATACACTTGGAGACCCTTCATGAAGCTGTTGCCTATTATTGTGACATATTTTTAGGGGGTTTTTTCACTTAATTCCCGTTGTGATATATTGTGTGATACTTTGTTCCATTTTTATGAACATTTGCAGTGTTTTATATAGACTCGGGCGAGGGAAGCTGTTAATAGGCTATGATGATGGTGTTATAGGGGGTTAATTCACTAGTGTTAATAGGTACCCGTCGATATGGCGGGGTAATCCTCATCTGAATGGCCATATTGCAGTTTGTGATAGTTTTCGCAAAAGGCAATCGGGGTTCGGGTGGGGTTTTGCAGCCATTCGATGTTCGGCTCCTTACTTACGTATGCTGTCAATATTTACACCATTCTGAGCCGTTTGTTGTAATTAATATTGGTATGTTTCAATGAATATACACTCGGATGGGGATGCTCTACTTTTTCTTATGTCTGATTTGAATGTTGTTCTTGGTTGGTGTTTTTAATTATGTTGTGAATACAATTAATGTGTAACTAAACCCCCTCGGCTGTGATGATGACAACCTTTGTGGGGATACGGGATATGATTGGTCATCTCCTCAATGGCTAGGTAACCCGGACGGCCAACAAGTACTGGCAACCGATTGTTGCAGCCATGAGTTCGTGGCTATACATTCTTGATGTCACCATTTGGTTCCTGAGCCCCGAACAAATGCATCAATATATTATTGATGTGATACGGGATCTAATCTCGTAATGTTTTTTTAGAGATGGATTCACAAGATCCTGGACATATGTTCTTCACCAACCTCCTAAGTCAGGATCCTCAACTCGACCCCACTTATGGTGGGCACAGTGGATCAAGTCCGGTGACCCTGGATGACTCTCCACCCCTACCCCCTAATGAGCCTATCGGCGTTAGGAAATCAGTGAGGGGTGCGAATTTCACCCCTGAAGAAGACAAGTTACTTGTCTCAGCTTGGCTAAATTGTAGCCTTGATGCCGTCCAGGGAACAGATCAAAAACACTCCCAACTTTGGGAAAAAATACTTGAGTACTTCCATCAATTTAAGGAAACCACAAATGACCGGACAATAAAGTCTTTAATTCATCGGTGGTCGGTTATCCAAAAGGCCACAAACAAATTTTGTGCGAAACTAGCCCAAGTTGAAGGGTTAAATCAAAGTGGCATGACCGAACATGATAAGGTAGAATTTCCCTTGAGCTTACTTGTTTTATTTTGAAATTTTGGTTTTGTGGTATTATTGGGTCACTAGTATTTGTTTTTAACCTATAAATGTGTTTTTTTCTCATGCAAGTTTGAGAAGGCCAAGGTTATGTACCAATCCCTTGAGAAATGCTCATTTCAGTTTGAGCATTGTTGGCACCTGTTGAAAGACGAACCTAAGTGGATTTGGCGCGCGGCGAAGGAGGATCCTAAGCGGAGGAAGACGATGTCCCCATCCCCGACCCCAACTCGATGTTCTGGAGCTACAGCTGACTCGGTTTTTGACCTCGAGGCTGATAATATGATGGAGAATGACGTTATGGAGCCCGACCGACCAATTGGAAGGAAAGCTGAGAAAGGAAAACGAAAGGCCCAAGGCCAGCATGCAGAGGAGAACTTCCAACTCAGGAAGTTGAAGTATACTCTATTGGAGGAGTCACGCGCTCAGGAGAAAGAGTTCTTCCGTCTTAAAGCCGAGAAGATGGCGTATGACAAGGAGACAGAGGCGAGAAAATTACGTCAAGAGGACGAACGGCTGCGGTTGGAGGCTGAGAAAGTAGAGCTCGCGAAGAAAGAATCAGATCAGCGCATTATGATGATGGATGTGAGTGTCATGCCAGAATTACAGCGGGAGTTTTTCCAGCAACTCCAGAGGGAGGTGATGGCGAGACGCAGTCGGGCCGACGATTTGCCATGATTATTTTGTAAATGATTTTTTATTTTATGTTTAAGACAAGTTATAAATGTGTAAAAATACATGTGATAATCTTAGATTTGTATATGTTTTTTTATTGAAGTATGATATGACCGACCAATTGATGACTTAATGAGGTTTTTCAGAAACAAACTTGATTACCATTAATATATTCGGGAAATCGATAACAATAACGAAATACAAATGCAAATCAGATTAACTTAAACATAGGTCACCAATTACATTAAGGAAATAATAAAATCATCAGCAACCCCGACTAATTTTGTGAATACCTAAGCCATTGATGTTCGATTAGATCTTCTTGAAGCTGATGATGTGCCGAGCTGTCTCTAATATCATGATGACGCTGGATGAAGTCTTGAAACTCAGTTGTATGATTGCGCGACAATTCGGGGAGATTATCATCAAGTTGATCATATTCGATGTTCAGACTCTCATTATCATCACGCTCGTCTTCAATTATCATATTATGTAGAATAACACATGCTTTCATTATATTTGTTAGTTCCTTGACTTTGAACATTCGAGAAGGTCCACGAATGATAGCAAATCGTTGTTGAAGTACCCCGAATGCACGCTCGACATCTTTTCTTGCGGATTCTTGTGCTTTGACAAAAAATTTCTTCTTATTCCCACGTGGTGATGGAATCGTCTTCACAAAAGTTCGCCACTTGGGATAAATACCGTCCGCAAGGTAATAGCCCATCGTATAGTCGTTACCATTGATAGTGTAATTGACTTGAGGAGCACGCCCTTGGGCAAGTTCCGTAAAAATAAAAGATCTCTCTAGCACATTAATATCGTTATGTGAACCGGGCATACCAAAAAATGCATGCCATATCCAGAGATCATATGAAGCAACTGCTTCTAAAATAATAGTTGGTTCACGGATGTGGCCAGAGTACATACCTTTCCAAGCTGAGGGACAATTTTTCCACTTCCAATGCATGCAATCAATGCTTCCTAGCATTCCTGGGAATCCCCGTTGTTCACCAACCGCAAGCAATCGGGCTATATCATTAGCAGTTGGCGACCTTAGATATTCTTCCCCAAAAACACTTACTACTGTCTCAGTAAATTTCTTGAGGCTCTCCATTGCGGTGCTTTCACCAATACGTATGTATTCATCCATAAAATCTCCAGTAACCCCATACGCCAGCATTCTAAGTGCTGCAGTGATTTTTTGCATAGAAGATAAACCGAGGCGGCCGGCATTATCTCTTCTTTGGACGAAGTACGGCTCGTAAGACTCTACTTCATTTAGAATACGAAGAAATAGGGGACGACTCATCCGAAATCTCCTTCGAAATAGATTCGAGGGATATACTGGATTTTCAGCGAAATAATCACGAAATAGGCGCTCGTGTCCCTGAATATGATCACGCCGAATAAACTTACGACGTTGGCTATTGCTACGTCGTCTGGATGACTGTCCATCCGCCTCCATACTTTGAACATCGCTATCATCTTCAGAGGATACGTATGTCAATAATTTGCGAAAGAAAGTACGAGCCATTTGATGAAAGGAGTAGGAGATCAAATGATACAATTTCTGTTTGGTTCTATGGAGGAAATGAGGCTTGAGTTTGCGTATTTATAAGGGGGTAAAAATGTTACCGTTAGAGAGAAGACAAAAAATGTTACCGTTGGAGAGAAGACAAAAAAAGTTACCGTTGGAGAAAAAATAAAAAATATTACCGTTTGAGAAAAGACAAAAAATATTACCGTTGGAGAAAAGACAGAAAATATTACCGTTTAATAAAATTAATAAATTTTATCATCAATACGTGAAATTAGGGTTTTTCATTAGAGATATTGAGTATTCTTTTAATTAAATTTTCCATCACGTTAGAAAATGCACTAATTAAAAAAAAATATCTGATTTTTATAATTCGAATTTTAATTTAAATATAAAATATTGTATTGGATAGTCAAAATCTCCAATAAATATTTAGTAGAAAATGATATTTGAAAAAAAAGATAATAAGACAAAATAGTTAGTAGTTAAGATTGTAAATGGAAGAGAGAGAAAGAAGTAATAAAAAAAGATTAGAGAAATATTATTTAAAAGAATAGAGATAGGGATGTGGAATGGGATGTAGGAGGTTTTTAGAAGATAAACAAATTTTAGGAAAAAATTTAAAAAAATGAGTATTTGAGTTAAATTATAGGGATGGGGATGGGGAACTCAATGGGATGCTCTAAATGAGAGTAATTTCATACATGTGATCGTCATAGTGTGACAGTAGTACGTAGTACTTTTTCTGGAATGGTATTAAATGTAAGATAAGATCATTGATCCAATTAAATTTTCCATTGGAAGGTAGGTGCAAGATGCTGGATCGTAATAACTAGGTGGCCAATCGTTCTTAAAGATGATGTCTGAGAGAACAGAATCAGTGGGCCGCGCTAGCTAGCTGCATGGACCTGAATCATCTCCAAGTTGGTCGTGACATGGGAGGAAGGTGGGATGTCCACGTGAAGTGGTAATGAAGACTAACCTCTAATATCTCACCAAACGCGTTAATGAAGACTTAAAAAACTTAACTACTAAAAGACGAAATATCCAAAATAATCTGAATCACTCAAGGTCATTGACTTCTAAATATAACCAGCCTTAACCAATAAGTCAAGATCAGAAATAATTTCTTTTTAAAAAGTTAGAAAATAACTACAATAGAAAGAGTATAGTGGGAAGTACCAATGAGGAGACTTAGATATTATAACCATCAAATGATATTGAAAAATAGGTAACATAAGTATCCTCTACATAAGAACATAAACATATACAACTTATGGCACAAAAAAAGATCTAAAAATTAATTCAACTAACAAAAAGAGAACACTAGATTGTTAAAATTGTTAAAATATGATAAAAGGTAAAGCCGATGACATAACTTAATAGCAAAAATAATGAAAGATATACTTCTGATGAAACTAATGTGAAGATTGTCTCCCTATAGGTAAAGCATAGATCCACCTCTCAATCATGAAACCAAAACAAGCAATAGATGGAATTATTGCCGAAAAATTATAGAAACACATACAATGATTTAGGGCTAAGAGCAAAACAACAATTAGAACTAAAACTAAAGAACTAGTTATGCATTATGAACAAATGTTACATAGAGCAAAACGAAATCATAAGGATTAAACTAATTTACTGTTAAAATAATAAACAAAAAAGACATTAATTTGAGAGCAACTAAGACAATTCTAGATTTCCATCTTCATGGAAATCACAAAGAAGATTTAACTTCAAGTGAACAGGGGATCGGGATTATGGCTTGTATTGCATTAAAGATCAAATATGATGCTGATATAAATACCAAAAATAATGCTACATGTCCTTTACAGAACAAAAATATTTAAGAATACGGTTTGTCTAAAAACAAACTAGATGTCCTTTAATTGAAGACAATTTGTCTAAAAACATATAAGAATACAGTTTCAACAATTGAAGAACCTTATAGAAAGATGGTTGTTTACTTTCAGGTTTCAAACCCTCATTTATTTTTCTCTAATAAAAGTAAGGATAACTTGTTAGCATCAAATGCTCTAATTGTAGGGCACAAGAGATTTCAACAAATTACAAGGAAAAATAATTCCTCTATTGTTACAAAAGTATAAAATGAGAATGAGGAAAACCCAATAATTGCCTTCTTTATCCAAGAGTAATCCAACATTTGAACATTCCATCTATCCTCAACCTTAGGCCCCCCACCCACTTATCCTTTTCATAATACGTCCCTAGCTCGAACCATAAGCCCATCTCACTTGTCTCACCCAGAAATTTCTTCCTTTCCAGACCCAAGTCCAGTTCCCTCTAACTTGTCTTCTCCATCTGCATCTTCTCCCTCTTCTCCATAGGTACCTTCATCATTTATACCTTTGATTGTCACTCTGTGCAAAACAAATTCTCTTAAGCCCCATCAATACAATGATGGTAAAGTACTTTGGTCACCACCTCAAAGTTTTTTTTACCATTACCTCACTATTCATAAAGATTCCACCTGTTACACTGAATCTATTAAACACTAGGAATGGCGCACAACCATGTCAAATTAATTCCAAGCCCTTCTTCAAACAAACACTTGGACTCTTGTTCTAGCCTCTGAAAGTACTAACCTAGTTGGTTGTTGATGGGTTTTCAGGACCAAGTGCCTCTTGGATGGAACGGTTGAATGCCAAAAAGCTCGCTAAGTGGCCAAAGGCTATCACCAACAAGCTGGAGTGGACTATTTTGATACTTTCAGTCCCGTTGTGAAACCCACAACAATTCGTGCTATCCTCTTTATTGTGGTTACTAAGCATTGGTCCATTAGACAACTTGATATCAATAACGCCTTCTAGCATGGTGCTCTTCATGAACATGGTTATATGTCTCAACCTATTGGCTATGTAAATCCCAATTTTCCTCATCATGTGTGTAAATTGAACAAGCTATATATCATTTGAAACAAGCCCCACGGGCTTGGTTTTCCAAGTTAAGCAATTGGTTACTGGAGCTTGGTTTTAACCCATCATTGTCCGATTCTTCTCTATTCATCTATCACCATGCTATTACACTACTTTTTCTAGTGTACATGGATGATATCATCCTTACTGGTTCTTGCTAGGCGCTTAATAGGTGGCTTTTGTATCTCACCTGATTCAAACCTTGTTTCATAGGGATCCAAGAAACAGAATACTATTGCACGCTCGAGTGCAAAGGTGGTATACAAGGCCTTGGCCAACACCACAGCCGAACTCCTCTGGTTTCAATCACCTCTAAAAGAACTTGGTGTTATTCTTTCCAAACCACCAACCTTGTGGTGTGATAATCTGGGGGCAACCTATCTTTTAGTAAACCCTGTCATGCATTCCCGCACAAAGCACATAGAAGTCGATTTTCATTTTATGTGTTCTCGGGTTTCCTCCAAAACACTGAATGTTGCCGTTATCTCCTCCAAGGACCAGATTTCCGATGTCTTTACAAAACCTATGGTATCCACTCGCTTCTTGCTTCTACAATCGAGCCTCAACTTGGTTCCCATGCTGGACTCGAGTAGGATAACAGTAGTGTAACAACACCAACATCTCTAGCTTAGCTCCACAATGTCATGCAACTTAGCAAAGTCAACGTAAACAGAGACCATCTCTAGCACATTAAATGCTACTAGACTTGACCTTGTGTCTAATTCTGTAAATACACATTTGTGATTTGGTTTGTATTGTAGTGAGGAATATTTCTATAACCATTTCTATCATAGCTAGCTCTAGAGTGCCAGCACACAGTAGGTGTTTGTTATATTGCCCGAATGTTCTGGGCTCTTTTATTCTATATATATATATATTGCACTGTATTGAACAAATGATATTATTGAAATGAAGAACAATTTTCTTGAGCACTCTATTTAGCACAGAGGATCTATGGGTGTGCATGAGAGAGAGAGAGAGAGAGAGAGAGATTTACCAAAAGCACTGGGTTAGGCTTGTGTCGAAAACGTCAAGCGAAGGCGAAAGAGATGTGAAGGGATGTTTCTGACTGGGAGCTAAAGGAGTGATGGCTTGACTGAGAGCTTTGGCAATGACGTCACCATTGCGCAATGCAAGTCCAAATTAAATGGAAATGTGAGAAAAACCTGCTGCATTGGCCTAGCTATAGTGTGAAAGTTTGACATATTAGCTACAGTAAATATTAGGACATCTCCATGTTTGAAGAGTGACTATTCTGAGTCCAAATGAATATTTTAATATTTCTGTACTTATACTTACATGATGCAGTTCAAAAAATTATACTTACATTAATTCACATTAAATGAGGTAGATCATAAATATGTGATTATTGGGTGAATGTTTGACAAAATATATTTATTGAATAATTAGGTTGAGGGAAAAAATAGTTGAAAAATAATAATTTTATTTTTTTAATAAAGTTATTAATTAATTTATGAAATGTATTTGTAAAATATTAAAAAAAATTTATCAAATATTATTAAAATATATAATATTATATTATTATTTAGAGTTTAAAATAGCTAGTCCAATGTGGACTAATTTAACTAGAAGTCTATATTATAGCTAAAAGACTATATTAGAGTTCTATTTTAGACTTAGCCCATTGCCAATGCTCTGAGAGATGGGAGGGAGAGATCCAACTGAGAAAAGGAAGAGAGTGCCAACAATGGAGATTAGATTTGAAGAGAGAGCGGGAGAGCGGGGATAGGACGTACGTAAGATTTGATGAGAGATAATAGATTTGAAAATGTTTTATATATCCTAATTTGTTATGATGTTATTAGTCAATAAAATGTATAATCGAATTTTTTGCCACATCTTTTTATTGCACATAGATATATGTTGCAAAATATACTATTTTGGACCATTTTTTTGGGGGTCTTAAATCTTGTGGGAAAATGTCACTATTTACTGCCATTTTTTATTGGCCGCAAATGAAATGGCAAAAAATATACTTGTTTTAACTGCAGCATGATATTTGTAGAAAAATCTCGATTTTTGAAGAAAAATGTCAGTTTTTGCAACAAACTTTATCTTGCCTAAAATAAGTTGGCTGCTACAAGCCATATTTGTTGTAGTGTGTTCGCAGGTGCAAGATAATTGATCCGAGCTACTGAGAGCCCAGCCCATAAGTGTACAAACACAATGTTAACACCATGCAAATTGAGTGAGTCAGCCACAAAAAGGGTATCAAAAGCAATTAATGGACCCTACATCCAGTAAGCTACAGAAGAAATGATATGCATTCATATATTTACGTTAAAAAAATACTATAGACACAAAGGGATTTGACACACTGATGTAGCACACTACCAATCTACCATGTGTTCCCCTTATTTCCTTTTTTCTCTTCCTTTCTCCCCCTACCCTTGTACCTTCTCCCCGTGCTGGCCATGAAGGGGAAGGAGCTAGGGGTGGTCGCCGAAGGAAGGGGAACTTAATGGTGGTGGTGCAGTGGCATGGGGACAGTGTAAGACGACGCTATGGTAGAAAACCCGTGTGTGAGACCCATTTGGGAGAGAGAGTTTCGGGGAGAAGGGGGCTACCGCCCCGCGAGGGGAGGGGGGGGCGCTTCAATGGTGGGTTGGGTCCTAATGGTGGTCGTGGTGAGATGGCGTGGAGATGGTGTACAACAAAGCTATGGTGGAGAACGCATGTGTGAGACCCATTTAGGAAAGGGAGTTGCAGGGAGAAGGGGGCTACCGCCCACCCGGGGGGGGGTTTCAATGGTGGCTTGGGTCCATGGGGGTGGTCACTGGCATGATGGTCATGGTGTGGTGGCATGGGGACTGCGTACAGCGGTGCTATGGTGGAGAACCCGTGGGTGAGACCCATTCAGGTGAGGGAGTTGCGTGGAGAAGGTGACTGTCCCCGCATGGGGGGGAGGGCGGGGCTTCAATGGTGCCCTGGGTCCATGGGGGTGGTCGCCGGTGCAAGGTGGGGCTGACACTGGTTACGGCGTTGCAGGTGGCAGTGCGCAGTGGCTGGGCTGCTTAAGGGAGGAGAGAATTTCTTCTTTTTGGCTGAAGATAGGCACACGAGGTGGGGACACATGCCACATTAGTATGTGAGAAGCCTTTATAAGATCTCTTTGTGTCTCTAGTAGCTCCCCTTATATTAAGGGGCCATGTGAGAATATTGTGTCCCTGCAACCGCAAGTTGGATCTGGAAAAGTTAAATGCATGTATGCTTTTGGTGCGCAATGTTTACACAAGTATTATACACCTCGCCTATGGTGCGTTTGGATGAATGAACCTGAAAGGAGGATTTAATTTGGATTAGAGATTTAAAATCCAAATATCTTATTAATTTGGATCATATATTAAAAGATAAATGATACTTACAATATAAGGTTGTGTAAGTCCCTCATATTCCCTTTGAACCGGTTACACTGATTTTGAATTTTCAGGAATCGATTTCGTACCGATTACCATTTTAAACCAGTACTTCTGATTTTAAAGGTTTCAGTCCAGTTTTTCGGTTTTAGTATAACTATATTATTAAAAGTTATAGTGATTTAATATAGTATTAGTATTACTATATAAAAGTGATTTAATATTATCAATTTTCTTTCCGTCAAAAAATAAAAGTAGTAAAACAAATTGAATGATATTCATTTTTAAAAAATTAAAGGCAAATCTTATGGATTTTTTATTATTACTTTTTCTATTTTCTTGAAAAACCGGACAGTACTTTAATTTTTTTTTAATGTATACGCAATATTATCAATAGCTAGGTCAAAATCGTAAATCTTTGACTCCTCGATCGGTAGTTATAATTATTCAAGAAATCTATAATGCAAATAGTCGTAAGACCTCTATAATATCATATTTGGACATGGTGGAAGTTACATTTATTCAAGAGACTCAAAAACCCAGTTGCTGTAAATTTTAAACAAATTTAAAAAAAAAAAAAAATCTTTCCTCATAAAATAATACTACACTAGTGTTGATGCATTAAAAATTGCATAACAGGCTGTGAGGAGAGAAAGAGTTATTCCCGGCCCACTATGACGATCCAGGCCTCGATCGGTGTGGTCTGATGCCCCAGGTAATAGGCCGGTGCAGCTGTATAGTATTGATGCGTACATTCATGGTAATGAAAGGAAAATAAGTGCAAAGAAAATAAAGAAAGATGAACACACTAATTTATGTAGTTTGGCATAATATCTACATCCATAGGCATTTGATGATGAGAAATCTATTATAATATGCTTATTACAGTCTCTCATAGCCTCTCATTTCTCACTGTATAATGGAGATCTTGAATATATTTGCTGGAGAAGATCCCTTCGGCGAAACTCCTTTTCGAGAGGTTGAAGAAGAAGTCGAAAGTGAAGGCGAAGAAGAACCCATTTGAAGTCATATGGATGTCCCCTTTATATAATGCTCTTTCCGCATGTCCCCTACAGTGGTGAGGCATGGTTCGCTTTGCGTGTCAGAGCACCTCTCCCTTGCCTACTTTCTCCTGACACTCTCCTTTTGCCTCCTGACACACTATTCTCCCTTGCCTCCTAAGTCACTCTTCTCCCTTAACTATTGATTTTCCTCTTGTCTCCTAGTGGTGGCTTGGTGGGCTGGGCCTGGATATTTTACCCTTACAGATGTCCGCGATTCTTAAGGTCGATTCGCTCATAAAGAAGGCCTTGAGAATCTTCAAGATAAAATATGTGACGGAGGTGGGCTATTAGAGTCTGTAAAGAAATAAATTCTAGCACCTGATCCCTAGCTATCTGTTCCCCTTGCATTTAAGTAGTAATGATTTATAAGCATTGGATTAGGTGAGAGATGGGCTCAATCGCATGAAGTATTAGTGCAAGGCTCATCATGGTGAGGCAAGCGGGAGATAGGCTCGACCGCGCAAAGCACAAGCACATAGCTTGGCTATGGCGAGAGATAAACTCGACCATGTAGAGCTCAAGTACATTGCTCAACTATTGGTGGGAGATGTAGTCAACAACATAGAGCACGAGTGCATAGCTCAACTTAGCGAGATGAGCGAGAGGTGGACTCAATCGCCTAGAGCTATGGGGAGAGATAAACTTGACCATGTAAAGATCAACTGCATAGCTCGACTAAGGCAAGAGATGCACCCAACCGCATGGGGTTTGAGAGTGGGGCTCGACTTAGCGAGATGAGTGGGAGATGGACTCGACCGTGTATAGAGCAAGCACGTAGCTTGACTATGGTAGAAAATGAACTAGATCACGGAGCTCAAATGTGGCGGGAGATGTACTTGACCACATAAAATGCAAGCATGGAGCTTGGATGTGGCGGGAGGTGTACTTGAAAACGTAATGTGCGTAGTCCAGCGATGCATTTGTTATGTATGCCTATTGTTATTGGAAAGTGCATATTCACCTAATTTTTCCATTTTCAGTTTTATTGGTGTTGGAGTTTGTATGAAGTAACCCACGCAAAGCGGCTAGATGGCTCATCGATCCCTTGGGTCCACCTTAGCCAGTTGCCAAGCCCGTCAACTCATTCTCAAGAATAACCCGCACAAGGCGGCTGTGGAGTTCAGAGGCCTTTTACTCAAAAGGCTTGTGCCTAAAAGTAACCCACCTGTAATGGTTATGGATTGACTTTAAGGACTCATATCAGGGCGAAGGTCTCCGACTGCTCATGTGGGCGAGCCCTGGGGCTCAAGCCCGGCCAATGCATTATGGCGAGTCTAAGGAATTGGTTTAGTGGCATGAAGGTCAGCAAGTCTAGGGACTTGTGTTCGACTGGTAGGGTGAGCGACCCCTGGGGCTCTAGCCTGACCAATCGATCTTGGCTAGTTAAGAGGCTCAGCTTTGCTAGTGTGAGTGGTCTACAAGTCTAGGAACTTGTGTTCGACTGCTGTATAGCGGCGAATCAAAGGACTCGACTTTGCTGGCACAAGGGTCAACAAGTCTAAGGACTTGTGTTTGACTGTTGTATCTCAGCGAGTCTAGGGACTTGGCTTTGCTGACGGAGGCTCTTGTCCATACTAAAAAAAGTCAACTCGATCAGCAATGACCCAAATCACAAAGTGAGGTGGCAAACTTGAATTGCTCGCCAAAGTGTGACGATGGTTGGAGATGTGCTAGTGAGGGCTGTGGGTTGTCACGTTTCAGCAATGACAAAGGTTTGATGTGCCCACATACTCATTAGTACCGAACAATTTGTCCTGATGGAGTCATATTGAAACATCCAAATGGTGCCCAAGAGGTGTCACATGGCCGGTGTTCTGCACTTTGGAGACAGGCCTTCTCCACGTGAGTGGACAGGCAGTTGCATAGGGCATGCAAGTCCGATGCAGCATGTATTTTAACAGGGCCCACGCAGTCTGGAAATTATGTATGAGCAAGTGATTCAGAGGAATTGTGTCCGAGTAGGAGAGTGCCGTGCAAGTGAACGAATGTTCAAGCAAGTGAGTCATGTGCAAGTGCAGGATTATGTCCGAGCAGGTGAGTCCTGTGCATCTAAGGTACCATCCCTAACAAGTGAGGAACCTTGCAGCATCATATAACTTTCTCACGCTTCAAGCCTTGGTCACGTGGCTGACTGTGCAATGTGTGGCTCGATGAGTCTCGTGTAGGTGAGGAACTGCACTTGAGCAAGTGGGTCTCGGGCATCTTAAGTGTTGCCCAGATGACTAACACAAGAGGGGGTGAATTGAGTTGTATTTTAAAAAAAATAACAATTATAAATCAAATATACAATATAAAATATAAACAAAATATGAAACAACAATAAATATAAAGAGTAAGGGTAAGAGAGAAGCAAACTCAGTATGTTAACGAGGTTCGACCCCACTGCCTACGTCCTCGCCTCAAGCTACTCCTTGAGGATCCCCGAATTCACTATTCAATCTCCTTCAGGTGGAGATAGAAACCTATTACACCTTTGAACAACACCGCTACAAAGGATCCGTGTACAACACCCTCTACACTTGCAATCACCTTACACGTGGTGATTCAACGATTCCCTGTGTAGAACACTTTCTACACGCACAAGGGTTGTACACACCCTTTTACTAATACAAGAATTGATAGTGGGTAGGATATCAGAAAACACTCCTCAATGAGTGAAATAA